>DWDT01000734.1:0-18957 GCA_018245595.1 Microceris scylla
GCACTTGGCCAGCGTGGCAGACTATGGCCTTAACCCTCTTAATATAAGAGGAGACCCGTATTCCAACAGTGGAATTGTAATGGGTTGAAAAAAAAAAAAAAAAAAAAGTATTGTCTATAGACTGTTAAATACATGAGCTCAAACCAAATTTATTTCTCACGATAATAAACTACAATCTAACGATAATCTATGTATATTCCCACTGCCGTATTGTTCTCAACACAGCGAGCACACGTATTGATTATCATCACAGCATCATCTTAGGTATCAATCTGTATAGCTCAGGTATATCTTAGGTTCAGTCAATTCAGTCCTATTCAAACCTTTTGTCTATGAACAACAACATTGTGACATTAATGTTGTTAGTGTCAGATTGTCTCGTACCTATGTTTGTCTTATTACTACACCCTATAAAGAAAATAATGCATCGCAATATGCACACACCGCTCTCCTAATACTCGTATATGCAACTGCAATAAATCTCCACTTGATTTAACACTCCTTTGATGCATGCCTGTTGACGGAAATTATGTTTACGTAGAATATCTTTAAGTGTGCGCTATTTGCGTACCGGTGTGACAGCTTCAAATTATTATCACCGTCTGTGTTCCCGTGTGTTCGCTGTACAGAATGCGAGCTCGTCACAGGTAGTTAAAAGCTTCTTCTCTCAACGGCTCATGACATCCACCGCCACTAGAGTATATTTGTAGGCGAAAGCCAGTGTTTTTTTTTTCTTGGCAAATTCCCGTGTTCCGCGTATTTTTAGGTTGTGTTCGCGCATGTTTTGTGCATTTTGATTGTTAGAAAATGTTTCAAGGCGAAATCGTCGAAATTGTGCCGCAAAAAGGCAATATTTACAGTTGATAGAATAGAACAATCAGACAATTAAGTTTAACAGATGTAAATACATGTGACATTGCAGTTGTAGGTACAACTTTTTTTTTATCTACATGTAATATGACATCACACGTGTGTCCCGAAGAGGTAGGTAGAGAAGTGTGGTACAATGGCACGATTCACCCGTTACGTTATATGTTCCACCATGGAGTAGAAGGTAAAGCCAATATCAGTCGCAAGTCTCGTCTTCGAGGCACCATTCTACCAAAGAGATAGGTAGTCATTGTTATGTACCTATAGAAGTTTTAAAAGTGAGCAAACAAAGTTGTTTACCTTTTTAAAATAAACTACTTTCAAACTAATAATACTATTTATGATATCTTAAAAGCCCAATGATTTAATAAAAATTATATTATTCCAAACAAAAATTTTTACAAAGTAAAATTAAATTTCCGCGTAAAACTTTTCTATGGCATCCAATCAGATAATGTTGTAAATAAAACTTACCATCATGACGCCATATACATATATACATCTTTATATACATACCTATATTGCTCATTTGCAACTAGTGTAATATGTCAAAAACACTATCTTTCAGAAAACAGTTAAGGAAAGCTTGAAATCATAATTATTCTGTTACTGTTACAATATTATATGACTTATATACTTTTATATGATTTATAACTAATGATTTTAAACTTTCACGATTATGATTTCAAACTTTCTGCACTGTTGTCTGAAAGATAGTGTTTTTGTCATATTACACTCTGTTCGCAAAAGAGCGATACCTACTTTGTGTTCGAAAATCCTTACAAACTTGTTAGTTCGATCATTTACTTTGTTTTATAATCTCTGCCAATATCATGTACCTAATATTACGGCTAAAACTCATGGCAACATCTTATTTTGTTTCGTGTTATTCAGCTACAAATTGTGACACCCGAAGTCGCCTAATAACACTGGACGTGTAAATAATGCAAATGTTGCCAAAGTATTTTTACATATTTATAAGGGTTAACCATGGTTTATTATATACCTATAAATCGCAATCTATTATCTCGATGTTTCTTTGATTTCTGGAAAACTGACGAGAGAGATTCTAATAAGAGAGATATTCTGAGTCCTCTCAGCCATCATGAGTACCGGGTCTGAAGTTCATCATCACCTGAAGGTCTATTTGACCGGATCTCCATTAAGTTATTATTGATAAAAACATTTTACAATCTAACTATGAATGTAATTGGATTATTTCAATTCTTATTAAATCGTGCGACTGTTGATCAAGAGGTCCTGAGTTCGAATCCCGGATCGGATGCTATAAGATTTTTCTACCTAGTGTTTTCTAGTAAAAATTTAGTTTTCTAGTAGTGGTGGCTTTTAAACTGGTTCTATGCCTGGTATATATGGCAATAGACATGGTGGGACATAGACGTAACTCATGAAAAGTGAAACTGTACCAAACCCCTCTGCCTACCTCTTCGGGCATTACAGGCGTAAGGTTACGTATTTACGTTTAAACTAAAAATCCTGCGAATGGAAATACTGTAAATATTTAATAATCACGTTAAATTTTTGATATCGTACCTAATACATATTACTAAAACCGACAGTAGTTTGTTGCCGGAAGTTAAATACAAATAAACAAGAATTTATCAGGTGTTTTCCCTAACCTATAGTTAATCTACAGCAAATATTTTGAAAATGTAACAAGCAATATCGTTCGGAAACTTTCACACAACGTTTTAAAAATAAAATCTTGCTCAACGCGCCTAAATAATCTCTTTTTTTCACAGCGCTCCTTTTGAACTAGCACGATACTAATATAGCAATAAATAACTTTTACTATAAACATTGCTTATTAATTGATGCTTAATTTTAAGTGCATCTATTTTCTAAACAAATATATAACGCTGGGGAGATTGTTCCGACAAGTGCCAATTTTAAACCTAGTCCAATTCATCTTGTCTGACACTCGACGTCTCCTTACTGCACAACTAGGTCAACGACAGAAAACAAAACATGCTGTAGATACGAGTACTTATATCGGAAACATATTATTATCTCCTCACAGCGTCTAGCTCCTGTTGCTTTGAACAATGTAAGATATTTTAAAACTCCAAAATATTCTTATACCTACAAATTATTTTTGATGAGAGCGTTTTTTTTTAATTGGTAACTTCACGGTAGGTAAACAAAATGTATTTTTAAAATGTAAACAATTGTATCACGTGTTTTTTTTTTAATTTATGAATAATTTAATACTGGTTTCAAAGATATAATACACACATCTTACGAAGAAACTTCAAATTCATATTTCGAAAACATGATGACACTTAGGTCTGTTTTTTTAATGATATATTTTTTTTATTACTCACATTGTGCACCATTTCGGGATAATAACAGTTTAACATTGTCGATGAACATTTAGTTCGAATAGATATATCGAAGCATTGAATAATATTAAAATAGGACAATAGACAACTGTTTCATAACTTTTTCAATTATGTCGATGTACAAATAATAGGTCGAAGCACAATTATTCAAATATCGACATGAAAGGTCGAGTGGAGCGATATCTGTACTTGGTGTTTATTTTTATCTTCGAAATTCGAATTAGAAAACATTGTTCATTTTGACGCCGTGGCGTGGGTGGAGGTGGGTGAAACAAATTTTAATTTTGGAACAATGCAGCTCTACATATTTTAAAGTAGTACTTCCTCGGTAAAGTAAATAATATTTTACCTACTAAAAATAAATGTTTCGTAGGTACAGTTCGTTATTCTTATAGCGCTAAGACATTTGGCTACCAAGAAAGATTAAAAACAGAGCTCCTCATTTGTTTATTTATAATTTATTACACTAAGATAGTTTTGTACAAAACTGCCGCCTGTGGGTACATACGAGTAGACTTAAAGGCTGCTAGCTACTTTTATAAGTTTGAAGAATTTTTGTGAATCGTCTAGGATAGTATGTGCACATTATCAGTTACTACCAGTTAGTAGATTACCTTGATGCTAGATTTAGATTTTACATATAAAGTTGCCATTTTACTATAATATATATCATTTCTAAAATCACTACCACATCAATGCATTCTTACTGTATATTTTAAAATATCAACATGATCTAAGGCGTTACAGTCGAGGGTGGGCCTTAGCCTGGTCCAGTAACTCCCTCCAGACCGATCTATTTCTGGCTTTTTCTATCCAACTTCTTACACCCATGTTCTTATTTTAAAATACAAGGTTCGACATTTTTAAGTATTATGATAATGTATGTTGTCATATGTACGTACCTTTCCGAAGCTGCCCTTGCCAAGGACCTTAATGAACTGAAAATCTTCAATAGTGTATTTTCTGAAGCGAGGAATAGTCCTCGCCGGTGGGGTAAACCTACCAGTCTTCCGGAACAGTCCATACGCAGTTGATTGTTCTACGAATATTTAAAAATAAAACTTTAACACACCATTGATTTCTTAATATTTTAAGTAGAAAAAACAATAATTTTAGTAACTTGCATCATAAAACATATTTGTCATAATTTGTTTCGCAAATAGAAAAAACACAAAGTAACATTTATATTCACTAATTCAATATTTAAATCGCAGATTCGATAGTATCTACGCTATTTAAAAACAGTTTTCATTGCACTTTTCTGTAAGTTTATATGAAGCATTGATTAATCATTAATTAAAAAGTAAATATCTAAATTTAATGAGAAACAGATTTATGTAGGTATACCGTATATGTGTATGTGTGTAGGATGTATTTTGGAATTATAAAATCATTTGATTATTATATTCGTTTATACTATATACGATCAGAGGTTATAAAATATATGCTAAGTTTAGTTGCTTCTTGTAAGTTCTGAAAATCATGCGCTATGACTTATTGGCACAACTGCTCTGGCATCTTCGTCGTCTTCCCGTGATTTAAAACATTGTAAACATCTTTTATAATTTATTCGACTTTCGTTGTACATGATCTTATCAGATGTCACGTAGCTTGGAACGTACTCGTATGTCCAATATTTTTTAATTTTGAGTACTTTTATAGCCAAGAAAAATTTTCTTTTTTAATTTTCTTTTACGACTTGTTTAATTATAATAAAGTGTATGGATAAGTAGGTTTCCATTATAAAATATTTTTCATTTATTACTATTGTGTTATATTCCTTAATATAAAACAGATTTTAAATTTAACTTGCAGTTTTTACGAAAATTCTATTGGTTATTGTTGTGTAACGATGTTCTCAAATTTATATAAAAGTAGCAATAAAAAATTTACGGCAATAAATAGTTAAACGTGTATCTATTCCTCGCTGTATATTTATTGCATGTTTACGTTACGGTTTCATAAATATTATCTGAATACGTGTCATATTAGTTCATCGACGACATACAAAAACACGAAGACCGCTAAAAATATTATACATAGTTACAAGGCTCAGACAGAGCAATATCAAGGCCATCCCGTATAATTCTGGACTACATAATGTGAGATTCTTACGTGTAAAAAATAAAATAGTAATACCATGCCATTTGTAAATATCACTTGATCATTTTACATTTCGTTTGCCTGCCAGATAGCAAATCAGCCATTTAATAGCTGGCAATATATAATGTGGCGATAATTATATAGTAGTTAAAAAAAACTTAGACACAGAGAAGTCGCTATTGTTTTCGACTTGGTTAATAAAACTTGTAACGAGTATATAAGAGTCGGATATATTGGAAACAAATTTAAAACTTAGGGTTTCGGTGGTAGGTGGGAATCGGACTTTCGACCAATCAGGTCAGCTAATCCGCGATTCCTCAGATCACCAGATTGAACCACCATTTACATACATATTATTTCTATTCGGATGCGCGGTAGAGATGTACTAATTTATGAAACTAAATAGAATCGAATTACTATCGACTTAAATCTTTTCTATTTATCATAGTGCTGTTTCTGTCTGGTCCAAATTGGGATATTTCGATCGCTTGTCAGTACGATTAATTTCAATAATTAGTTTATTTGGCATGATCTATGTTTATGTAGTGTCTTCATTTAAAGGAACGTACTGTAATGATTATAATCAGGTCAGAGACGATTATTGTGAACTGAACGGTTCTAGCTTTGCTGTAAATGATGTAAGCTTTCATATTGTAACAGCTGTGATACAAACGGATTTTAAAAGATCCAGTTTTTTCTCATTTCATCATAAAAATTTGCATGTAGATATTCAACTGTGTTGTCCCAATAATAAATGTTGATAAACTCAAATCGACTTTGTTAAAAATAATTTGCCAACATCTCAATTTCCCTTGAGCAATAATTTTTGTTTAATTATGTTTTATTAAACGAATAAACAAAAAAATGTTTCAAAAATCTACATGAATCAAGTACAAGAACAAAGACTGAAGTGCTTTATGTAAATGTCAAAAACATACAACGAACAAAGCAAAACTGACAGTCTTCGTTATTGGCAGCTTTCATGGGCACAGTCCTTTTCAAAACTTTTTTTTACCTAATGTCATATTTATCCTATACATTTTAATGTATATTTGTTATTGTAATAAATGCTAATAATAGAAACAATTTCCGAGAAATCTTGTGAGTCTTCCTAAATTTTTGGCGAAAGGTAATTTGTTTGTCTCTGTCTAATGTATTCCATTGTTTTGTTCGTTTGTTCTTAAGAAAAATAGACGCGTCATCTGATTGTTATGAGTGATGGACATCTGGCTCGGTACGAGTATCTGCACTCGTTTCCCGCCATTAACATAACATAATACAGTCTGTAAAAAGAACTGAGTGCATCGTTCATTACCGGGAAATTTTCAGTAGGAGCGTATTTATTTTCTGTGGTAAACACAGATAAAGTAAACACGGAGCTCAGCTTTTACTTTCTCTACCGCAGTAGCAGTACCTATAGGTTAGGATATAGCCGCACAGTTGTATCAGTGTTTATATGTACATATATTATACATGGAGCACAGAACTCTAATTATTTATTGAGTGCTTGTACAAACAAATCCAGTTGTGTATTTATTTTGATATTGAATGATGGATTTGTACAAAAATCACGTACCTACACCTAAATCTGTCGGAAAAGACTTATTTATATTAGAAAAATCAATATTTTCAACGCAACATTATTTTATTGAATGATTCCTTTTTATATAAATAATGTACGAGTAGTACCACGATGGCTTATCCAAGTAGACATATTAAATTCAGCCTTTACACTCCCTAAAATATCCGAAACGGTTGTAGATTTAAATACAAAAACGTGAAGCATAACAACGCAGCTAGACTTCGCATTTGAAATAATTTCTTTACCTATCTTGTGAAAATTAGTTGCAGTTCATTTCAATTCATATCAATGTGTGTTTTATCTGTGTAAGTGTAAAGGTGGGATGTGTTATGAAATTATGTAACGTATTCTGCTGCTGAGTGCATTAAACAGATATTTAAGAAGAATGCGGAAATCGAAGTGTGCCACGCCGCTTCTTCAGCGTTTCCAGAGAAAGTCCTGTTACCGTTTCAACATTCGTATTTATAGATGCTTTTGAAATATTCGCTTTTTGCCAATTGTGTCAGGAAGCACATATTTTATTACCTCTATCTACAACATCCTCTCAGAATAGAATTTATGGGTGAGCTTGTTTGTAAGAACAGAAATACATACGTAGGTACATTATATTCTACAAGAATAGTACTTACCTTACCGTTTCCAAATTTATACCTGTTTGTAGAGACTACATTTTTATTTTGTTCTATTTAATACACGTAAAGATGTTGAAATAGGCAAACGTGTGTAGTTAGTGGCGGCACAATAAGCAAACAAAACTAGATAAAAAGTTAAAGGTAGGATAGAAATTAAATTCAGTAAGATAAGGTGGTAATTTTATACGTTTCAAGCATTCGACATGGGAATAGATTTGTCTCACCCAACTCCTGTTCCGAGAAGTCTTCAGTCTCTGTTGTATTCGATGGGATTCCTGTGGAAGTGCCGGGACTGTCTCCACCTGTTGAACGGACTTAATATGATCTTGCCCTTTTGAGGGCATCAAAATATTTTTTGATATTATGAGATACATATACATTTGAATAGTTATGTAGTATGTTTAGCTAAAAATTTTAGTACGATATCACAATTTTAAAAATTATTTCAAATTCATTTTAAGAGTAACTAGAATTATTCTTTGAAGTATTCAGGAACAGTATGTTAAGTAGATAATTTAAAAAAGGGCAAATACAATGTGAAGTAGACAGTAATTTCTAACTTGTATAAGTTACAAGTAGTTGGCGTTAGTTTTCTTTACTTATTGCAATAACTACTTAACATAAAAGATAGTGTTTATATTTATATGTACGAGTATGAGTAACATGTACTTTTACGAATAATAGATAAATTGTTCCTCTGAGAAATCTTACTTGAAAAACATTTTTCTGTTGGATATAAATTGAACAGGCATAAAATCCGTTAAATCACAGTAAAACAAAATGCCCAACAGACCAATGCCAAAGTCTGGATGGATAAAAATACGTGACGTTTGAAGTCCGGCCAAATAAATCGACGATCATAGTAACTTTCGATTGGCTTAGTCACGGAGCGAAGATACAGGCTGGCATCGATTCCTCATACGTGACGAGCTGCTGACAATGATGATGGATACGATGTGTCATAAACCGTTTAATTATTCCACCATTCGATAATAGAGTACTACTACTAATAGGACGTTTCCTTGATTGTTTTTCCCACTTAAATAAACATACGAATATTTCAAGTATAAAGATTTTGCAAATATTTCGAAATATACCAAGCTCGATAAATGATTCCTCCGTGCATTTACGTTCTTAATTAGTCTCAAAATAGAGTGCTTTATTATTAGCAGTGATCGAACGATTTCTTAAAAGCTTCGAATATAATTTATGCGATCAGTTGCGTACAGGTGAGTGGCTAGCGAATGATTGGCCTGTATCCAGATATACAACAGTGCCGATCACATCACGCACCCACGCGACTAACCACACTACAACACAAACAAATTTGCGTAGTAATTTCAATATGTTCTTAGCTCGTAATTTATTTGCTAAATAACGAAAGTATATTTATCATGCTTTGATGGCGAGCTTATACGTTGTGTACATGAGCAGTAACATGAAATAAAACAGTACTTGTCTGTGTCTTGGTCATTCGAACGCCAAGTAACGCCATTGTAAGTGTTGATATTTTACTTTTGTAGGTTAACATGCTAAGATAAGAAATACAAGAAATAACTTTCTGACT
Organism: Microceris scylla; assembly: GCA_018245595.1. NCBI lineage: Eukaryota > Metazoa > Arthropoda > Insecta > Lepidoptera > Hesperiidae > Microceris > Microceris scylla. The sequence continues at coordinate 9,118 of DWDT01000734.1, forward strand.
CATTTATTGTAATAAGTTATTGGGATTTTCTTTAAATACCTACCTCTCTTCGAAGCACTTCGGCATGCCAATGCTTCGACCAGAAGACGTTGGTTCACACCGCATAAATTCGCCGTCAATTTTTCACATTTCCGGTGACAGTTAACATCACAGTCTAAAACAAATAACGGCATATTGCGCGGCGAAAGGAAAGGACGTCTTTACAATGCGAACCTAATGACATTAAATTGCTCAAAGCCGTGCAAAAGCCTGCGTGCAAATTAAGGAATCTCCGCCAAATCTATATACAAGTTAGTCGAGTTATTGCTCTTTGGGTGTATTATTTGTTTTCTGTAGTGTGATAAACATGTGGTACTGTGTTGTATTGATCGTCATAAAATAATTTTCTTTACCTTTTTTTACGAAAACGAATCCGGCAGGTGAAGTAGGCGCTGAGGAGTCAAAACCGGAGTCGTTTGAACCCGTGGAAGTCCTACCGTCAGCATTATTTTCACATTCATAAAATTCACCGGCACTTTCACTTGATTCTGATTCTTCAGTTTCTTCTTCATCAGACGACTCTTCTTCAGATGAGGTGTCTGAAGAACTAGATGAGCGAATGACTTGTGGGTTTCTCTTTTGAAGCGGACGAGGAGTCGCAATTAAAACTTTCGAAGCTAATTGTTGTTTAACAGGTTTCTTTACTGTGGGCAATAATCCACTTGGTGCGGGTTGCTTTCCCTGGGGTTCTTCTTTCTTTGTAACTTGTTCGGACTTAGCTTCTTCTGCCACTTTAGTAATAGGTGGCAAGAGATCTTGAGTGCCGTTGATTGGAATGTTTTTAAGTTCTTTAGATGCGTCTATTTGAACCTTGAATGCATCTTCTTGGACCGTAGACGCATCTACTTCTACCTTGGATGCATCTACGTGTACCTTTGATCCATCTACCTGTACTTTGGATGCATCTGTTTGAACCTTAGACGCATCTACCTCTACCTTGGATGTATCTGCTTGAATCTTAGACGCATCTGTCTCTATCTTGGATGCATCTACGTGTACCTTTGGTCGATCTACCTGTACCTTGGGTGCATCTACTTGTACCTTTGATCCATCTACCTGTACCTTGGATGCATCTGCTTGAACCTTAGACGCATCTACCTGTACCTTGGATGCATCTACTTGTACCTTGGATGCATCTACTTGAACTTTAGACGAATCCACCTCTATTTTGGATGCATCTAATTGTACCTTTAATTCATCTGCCTCTATCTTGGATCCATTTACTTTTGTCTTGGCTGCATCTAGTGGAGTTAATGCTTTATCACTGAGTTCCTTACCGATTATTTTATTATTCTCTATACTCTTGTTTGCTACCTTTTTATCCGACTTTTTCGTTATTTCAACTTTCTTTGGAGATTTTTGTACTTTTGTTAAATTTTGTTCTTGGGTTTTGTGGAATGTAGACAAAGATGGGTCTGTTTTATGTTCTTCAATATTATGTTCAACTTTATTAGCTTTTTCTGAGTCTAATTTTGGTTCAATATTATTAGGTTCATTACAAACAACATCATTGTCATTAAATTTACTTACTAATTTTGTTTCATTACTGTTTAAAAAAGAATTGTTCGTAGGTTGCGATGTTACCGGTATCTTTTGATTCCCTATATTATTGTTGTCTTTAAAATCCACTGTTTTAATATTAGGTTGCTCGTCTCGCGCCTCTAATGATTTTGTGCTACTTTTTGATGATTCCGTGACATGTCCAGTACTTATGTTTTCTTTTTTCAAGACAGTTTCTGTCGGTGGTACTTTTGTAATTGATTCCTTTGAATCTGAGTCCTTTGTCTCTATTTGCTTAAGAGAGCTGTTTGATTCTTTTTCAAGAACAGGAATGTCTTTTTCAATTGTTCTGTTCTGTTCGGAACTTTTATTTGTTGATTGTTCCTTGCCATCTGCTTTAGAAGATAATAATTCAATATTTTTTGGTGTAACATCTATTGTCAATGTCATATCTTTTGTCATCTCTTCGGATATTTTTGTACTTTCTCTGATCTGATTATCCTCTACAAAACTCACTTTGTTTTTTAAATTCTTTGTTTTTGGTAATTTTTCTTCAAGAGTGGTTTTTGGTTCATTTTCAACGGAATGGTTTTCAATTTTATTGTTTTCTTTTTTTGTATTAGTGTCGCTTTTGATATTCTCCTTAGTAGTATCAGTAATAATTTGGGTGTGATTTATTTTAGAAATGTTATCAGAATCGTCAGCCTTGATCTCTTTCAATACATTAACAGACGGTTTCTTTTCCAAGTCATTACATATCATTTCCTTATGTTCAAAAGATTCTTTTGATTTTACGTTATCTAAATTGGCCTTAAGTTCAGTCAAACTATTTTCTGTTCTGATATTTTCTTCATTACGACTACTTTCACTAAGATTTTTTATACACTCTGTACTTTGTAATGCACTTGACTTACATTCAGTTACAACATCTTTTTCTTTTAGTTTTAACTGATCCTGTTTTCCGAAGGTCGTCGACTTGTCTATATCTTTTTTCATTTGATTTTCAAGGATTATGTCTCTTTCTATTTCTTTTTTTGTTTCAACAATTCTCGGCATTATTTGCTTTTCTTGTTCAATCACTTCCTCTGTTTTATTTGCACTTATGAAATCTTGATTTAAATTACAAAGTTTTCCTTGTTTGATTTGCGTATTTTCGATTTTTTGTTCATCTTTAATCTTTTTATCTGATTGCACATTATTGGAAACGATAGGGGCTGTGTTTAAATTTGTGGTAGATTCATCCTCTTCCGTAAACCAAAACAGACCACGTGAATTTTTCTGTTTCGATTCCTCTAATATTTTTTTTCTTTTCATTAAATAAACAGTCTCTCTTTTACCTATTTTATCCCAAAAGTTCCCATCCTCCGGTTCTGGTGACAAAGGATCTTCTTCAACCTGCGCCTGAACCTCAACATTCATAGGAGTTGTTGATTTTCTTTTAGACTTGAAACTTTTTCGATGATTCGGTTTTACAGGTTCTGGAAGAGTTTCTTTAGATTCTGGTGTTTCATCCACAACACTCGTAAATATTATTCCTTTTTTCGGAGTTCGAGGTTTTTCTTCTACCGTAACATTTTCGATTACAAATTTTAAAGGGCTTGAAGGAGGAGTTATTTCTACGCTGGATGTTATTTTCGCTTTTAATTTTGGTTTTGGTTTTGGTTGTTTAGTTGACTTTCTACTTTCGTCAATGCAAGGTAAATCTGTATTAGAACCATGTTCCTTTGGAAACTCAGTTATAGAATCAAGCCTACATATACTACCACCAGATGAAGATTTTTTGATACTACGCCTTTTTGTAAAGGTCTTAGAATCTTTAAAGGAATTTAAGCGTTCATGTAAAGAATGATCAGATTTTGTTGTTATTAGCGGATTTCCTTCTTCCGCTATTTTTCTTCTTTTTGAATTATCCACTTGGGAACTTAATTCATCTTTATCATTTTCAGGACCTACTTTACTTACATCTAAAGGTGCTATACTAAGATTTTCTTTCCTAATTAGAGAATCTAACAGGCTAGCTTGTTCTGCCAGAAGTTCCATCGAACAACGCCGATCTGGCGACTTACTTGGAGAATGACAAGCAGTTGTTGATTGAGCAGTGGGCAAGTTTAACAGGTCTTGATTATTAGGTAAATCTTTATTATTAACATCACTATCAAATTCATCTTTATCTTTTAATTTAAATTTCTCAACGAGTTTTTCACCAAGCGTTTTCTTTTCCCTTTTCTCTTTATAAACTAAATCATCAGCTAACTTTTCTCTCCATTTTAATTCCGTTGAATCATTTTTTTCCTTATTTTGAGACTCGTTTGCAATTTCTTTATTTGCTGATTGATTATTATTTTGTTGCTCTGTTGTAGGTTTGCGTGGAGAATCTCTATCCTTTCTTTTTACAGTATGTAATCTAACAACTGTTCTTCCACGCTTAATTGTAGTACGATGGGGACCTGGAGAAGAATCAACTCCAGTTTCGGGTTTTTCTTCTACACGAGGCATAAAAGGACTACTTTCTTTTTGACTGCTAGGACTCGCCTTTCGCGAAGGTGACGTCGTAGTAACAGAAGAAGTAGTGTTTATGTTTTTCCGATACTTATCTCTAGAAACGTCAATGTCGGCAGTATTTATGTTAATAGGTCTCGGTGTATAACTTGGTGTAACATACGTTCTGTTCGATATCGGAGTTCTCCGCGGGCTATTTATTCTTACGGGACTCGAAGTTCCTCTTTCGGAAATCGTTCCGAGCATCGGAGAATAAGTCCTTCCACCACCAATCCATCTCGAAGTTAACGGTGTTCGCGTATAACCCCCGAGAGACGAGTGGTTGCTATAACTCGCTCCTGGATTAAGATACGAAGCACTATAAGACGAACCATACGGAGACACTGAACTTCCATAACTATACGGCGCACTGCTGTATGACGGAGATCCACCGTAATACATATTCGATATGTGTTCAGAAAACAGCGGCATTTTAACGCGAAGTAGCGTGATCGGGCGCCTCTATTGTCGTGTTGACGAGGGCGCGCAGCGGACTGGCGGCGGCGCTGCGACACACCGCTCGCGCATCAGGTGCGTCCCGCCTACCGCCCTGCTCCGTCCGCCTCGCGCCCCAGGTGATTGATTGATCACGCTTAGATGACAATAATAGCACGCAGTCTTTTTAAATAGTTCTGAAGGAAGTTCTGAAAGTGGATCGATACAGAACATAAAGTTCAACATCACATTCAAATCTATTTTTACCACACGCTGGTTATAGTACGCTGGTCGCAGGTTCTGGGTTTAAATGTGGAGTGTAAAAAACTTCAATTACTTTTGCTTTTAGTGTCAAAAGTAAACGTACTTTACAAAAATAAAGGTAAGTTTTATCAAGTTACATTATTCTATTAAAAATAATCATTAATATAGAAACTTATTCAATTATATTTTCTGATAATTATTTGTAAAAGAAAATAGGAGCCTAACTTCTATGAGTTTATTTTTACTTTACTTGCTTTGCATTTTTATATACTTATATTATATACCAATGTTCGATGTAATCGCAAAAAAAAAGATACTACGGTATTTCACATTTGCTTATTATTTGTCAATAATAAAAAGTATGTTCTAGAAAATGTTTTATACCGTGCTGGATTTGTTAGTTTTAAAACAACATATTAAATTCAACGTGAAAATTTCCCAAATTACATTAATCGTGTGCAGTGCATATCATTGTCTCATTATTATTTCCCATTATAATAAAACAAGAACTGATTTGGACTTGATTTTGTAGTAAACAAGTCAACTAATTAAATTTCTAAATATACAAACGTGATGATTCTTTATAGCTGAAACTTCCAAATTTTTCTTATAATTTTTTATCATTCTTATTATTGTTAACGACACCTCTATTTGTTAAAGAGCAAGTATTATTTATTCCACAACAATCGGTTTTGATCTCGAAACTAATTCTCCATATCGTAGAATCAAACCTCAAATTAATTTACAAAAATTTATATATTATGTAATAATACAATCCGTGCAGATATTGACAAAGTACTCGTTTAAGCATTGCTTTTATTTTATTTTATCACTGTTCACTAACAAACAATAGCACGTGTCGTGTAATTTCAAATAATACACAATGTATATATAAATATTTCAGCTTTACATATTGTACATATTTAATGTTGATAAGGTAACCGATAAATCAAGCCATGATTATATGATAATGAGCCTCACTACGGGAGACACGGTATTAAATAATGATTATAATAAAATTATTAAACGCATTATTATATGCATTTATTGACGGATGAATAATACAACAGTGATCGGATACACGAAGAAGAAGGTGATTAACGATCGTCGTCCTATTCGTAACTATCAAGGTAAGAAAAATCGCTAAGGAAACAATGGTATATGTGAATTTATTTCTTATCTCATACTGTTATAACCGGTGAAACATGGGTGTGTTACCTGCAGTCCTCTGCCTACCTCTTCGGGGATTACAAGCGTGAAGTTACGTTACGTTTTTCATCTCATACTATTTATCTATGCCATACATACAAAACATTTTAATGTAACAAAGCTCTGGTATCGGTACTTCATTACTTGAAGTAGTGTTGGAAAGCTCTAGAACCGTAACTTTCGAAGGATATTTTTTTTGGCCGTTTAAGAAGTCAGTTTAAAATTATTTTTACCTTTAGAACAACACAAAGTCGTTAAAGTATTATAATAAGTAAAACACTCACGAAACATTCAATAGTAAAACTATGTATGTACATCAATAGTAGATAAAAATTCTAAACATGTAATCTGCACGGATTTCGAGAAGTGGTCTGTCAGTGATAGACAATTTGACCGTTTACTATGAATCGTTTACACAATTGGAGCGGGTTCACTGGTCGTGTTGCTGATAATATTAATAGAATTCGAAGTTTTCTGTTTGCGTTTACTACTTTTTTGCTAATGTATTTCTTCTTTCTTCTATGCTTCTAGCAAAATACACTCTTTAAAATAATCTTAGCTGTTTATGCAGTTTATCTTGGAATTTAATTTTCTTGCTTATTTACTATTCTAAGTTCCCTGACTCTCAGCGTATCCACTTTCATAATTAAATGTGATGATAATATAAATAGTTTTCCTCTGGAACTCAATTTTCTTATTATAATCTTACCATGAGATACCTCAATATAAAGTCAAGAAATGGAGTTACTCTTCGTAGTAAATAGCTTATTGTGTTTGAATCTTCTGCTTCCGTCTGCTACGGCTCACATCTAGCACTGTAGAGTATTTGGACTCTTATGTACTACCTGTTCGATCGTTAATACAATAAAATGTGGTAAACAAGTTACATTATTAATTCTACAATCGCCTTGACATAGTGACAACTTATGCAACAAACGTCAAATTCTACTTAAGGGAGACAAACTATACAAGCACTATACATTAAACTAATCGCCAAGCCTAATATAATTGTAAGTTTTTTGAACTTATTAATTATTAGAAGCCTACCTGGCTACCTGCAAGTCATGGATTAATTCATTATGTAGGTATATATCACAGAAGTAAATTTCGCAAGACAACACGTGAGTTAGATACTTTATGTATTATATAGATGCACCTTTGTACGTAAGTAGTGTGTTCACGTTGGTTAAATACAATTAGGTGTCACGAGAGTATATTGTGAGATTATTCAACAATTCAATAATACGTTGTACTATATTATATTATTTCTTATTTATTAATTTAGGACGAAATTGTGTACTGTAGATAATTAGTTGATATTATTGCTATATTGTGAGTTAATATGTATAATAAAGTAACATAACTAATACATATCCATTTGTTAAATACACAGATACACGCCAAAACTAATAAAAAGCAAATAATAAATGGATCAAAAATAATTTTCATATCGGCAAAATATTTTTTAAATTTAGATAACAAAGATTACTTCACAAGACTCAATTTTAAAATAAAATACAACTCTAGATGTTCGTAGTAGAACAGGACGTTAGAACTTTCTTAATACCAAACAATGAAATATTATTTTGTAATCTATGAATAATAACTTAAAATGTTTAAAAATGAAGGAATCTGAACAATTATTTTACCATACAACGTCAGAGGAATCTCGTGAACAATAAAACTTTAAAATTACAAAATTGTGCAATGTATTATTAAGATTATGTATCTGTGGGGATCAAAAATAAGGAGACAAACAGAATATATCCTCTCAGTTGACCTGCTACTATTAGGTGTAGTATAAGCTACGTCTTAGGTAAGCTTTTGCTACGAAATAACACAGTCTGCATTTGTGTATAACACATTATTACAATGTTATTTTATTTATTTATTTAATCTTTATTATTTCATGTCAAATTAACAATAAAAAAGTGAGCAATATTGAAAAGCAAAAGATTGCAAAAATTTTTTATAGCTAATCATCATTAATCCGTATACAATACTGCATGAGTTATCATTGATTTATCATTTAAAAACCACATTAAAACACAAACAGGCAACAAGCTATCAGACACACATAAAATACAAATGTTATTTCGATTGAAAATAAGCAGCTTACAAAAAGCATCAAACACAAAGGACCTGATTAAAACTTCGCTTAAATATACTATATACATATCTATGAACATGTACATATACTCGTATATACTGATGTTACTATCATAACTAAAACATAAAGAAAATAAGAAAAACAATTAAATCTTTCAAAAACCCTTCATTTTTCACCTAATTACATGAACGAGAGACATTCCAGTAAGCTCTTATAAAATAACAACTGGCAATACAATTGTTAATATGTATATGGTTTGAATCCTTTGTAACTTTTTATTAGTTTATATCTGGGTGAGGCTATTATAATATTATTAACATTATTTTATTACAATTGATCAATCATTAGCATTTACGGATCCGTGCAACATGCTGGCATTCAACAACGCATGCAACACGCAGTATTTCACCATTGGTTTAACTTATAAATTCTTGGCTTAAAAAACAATAATGTTTTAACAACTTTACGTTACTGTAATTTAAAAAAAATTATAATCTATATATAATTACAATTTAACAAAAAATATTTGTACAGAACTATGTCTGACTTACACAGATAAACTATATAGCTAAAGACATACATAGATAGATAATAAATGTAGAGCATATAGAACTTGTCTTAGTAATATTATGTCACGGCTTAAAGTCCTGGCCGCCGACGGGAAGGGGCATAGGCAGTGTGAGAAGCTGTGCTCCGCATGCGCAGCGTGAAGATTGTGGGAGAAAACCTCCACGGATGGCTTAAGCCCCATACGCTTTTCTTTTACTTTGGTTTCATCATCATTATTATTAGCCTATTTCAATCTACTGCTGGACATAGGCCTCTCCAAAAAGGGGGTTTATGCCCGTAATCTCCACGATGGGCATGCGGGTTGGAGATTTCTTTGGTTTACACGCCGCTATTCCCCGAATGGATAGGTAGAGGAGTGTCCACTACCACGTTCCGCCAATTACATTATAGTCAGCATATTAACATACACCGAGGACAATCCTGTACTCCGAGCTACTGCTAGAAATTTCAAGTTAAAAAAATCAAACACTTTCCAGACCTGAGTCCGAACCCGCGAACTCTCGTGTAGCTGTCGCGCTTACAAACCACTCTATCTACGAGGCATGATGACGATTAATAATGTTCAATAAAACGAACAAGTGCTTAGCTTTTACGACATATCGTCAAGTTATTTATTTCGACGGGAAGAATCTAAAACAATTTATTAAGCACTACGTTAATGAAGTCATTATATTACAGCTTGCTAAATTATTACTATTTGCGTACATGGGATCTGATGCAATCATCATTGCAATTATGCGTTCAAAGAGCTCCTCCTTAATAGTGGCAACTCATCAGCAACTGTTTTGAATTTGTACGTGTTTTTAGACGAGTGTGACCATTTTCAATCATATGACCCGTTTCCTGCATGCCACGTCAAATATTAGCGCATAAAAAAGGTTATTAGGTATTGCACAACGCGTGTAGCTTTGTAATTTAAAGCAATAGACTGTAGATTATATATACGACTAGCTGTACCCGGCGCGCATTGCTACGCCAACATACAAATACATTTAGTGTAATATACCAATTTTCATAGTAATCGGTACAGTAGTTTTTGAGTTCATACAGACAAATATTCATTTTTTTATATATAGATTTTACTTATCGCACCAAAAATATATTTTTCGATATATTTATACGTATTCGTATAGATATCTATTAGTCAGTATTGAACTTGATACATGGAAGCGCCA
>DWDT01000735.1:0-18956 GCA_018245595.1 Microceris scylla
CAATTTTCATAATATCGGTACAGTAGTTTTTGAGTTCATACAGACAAACATTCATTTTTATATATATATATTTATATTAATATAATTATGTGTCTATTGTTACATTTTGATAAGTAAATGCTGTCAAGCTTACTTGTTTATCCAACTGCAATATTTTTACATTGGTATTTTGTATGAATAGGAAAAAAACTAGAGATAGGATTTTTAAACTGATTTGGCTCAAACACAGCATATAGCACAAATGAGAGTTGCTAAACATAAAAAATAAGTGAAACATAAAAATTTTAATGAGAAGTGTTGGACCTACCTGCACGGCCTGATTCGCAGCCAGATCCCAGCATTTTACACTTTTGTCTGTGGATGCCATAAAAACTTTTGTGCCATCCTAGAACAAGACCAGTTGCATATTTCAACATGTAATGAGATATGATCACAAAGTAAATGTTTATATAATAAATCCAATGAGCCCTTACATCGTGCCAAGCAACATCTAAGACAGGACCATCCATGCCCTGTGCTGCTTTGGGAATGGTCTTGCCTGATGCTTCTACTTCCCAGCATCTCACCTGTGGACATGCAAAAATGACTCCTTTACTGTTTTTACTAGAAATAATTAGTTCAAGATACTGACATCACAAAGCTCATGTGTCATACTTCTGTTGCTAGTCAGTATTGTTAAACATATTTAAGTGAATCATTTATATTCTAAGTGGTCATCCCAAGTCACACCTCATAGTTATTACAAAGATGCTGGGTACACTCTTGTCTATTATTTATGTACATCCTTGCCTTTACTTATTCAGACCAAAATATATATACAAATGTATATATTCTGCCGTCCCTTTTGGAAATTTATTTCTGTAACAAATACTTATGATACAAGTGTACAAAAGTTTGTCAAAAATTCTAAATTTAAATTTCAATCATCAGTCCTGAATGCAAGCAATCCTTCCCAAAAGTTTAGGTGCCCATATTACAGCAAGCTTGGCTTTCCCGGCTTTCTTGTCCTCTTGCCATATTGAGCTTTGTTGAGCCAGCTGTCCAGGACCCTCCGGCTGTTCAAGACATGGCAAGAGGTCCCATGGATGACTTTAATGCAATTGAAAAGTGATAATTATAAAATTATGTTATTAAATCAGTCTATAGGGGACATTTGTACACAGGTCAATTCTATTCTATAACATAACATTAAACCTGTAATCACCGAAGGGGTAGGCAGAGGAGTTTAGTAACCTCCCATGTTTCACCAGTTACATTTAAGTCCCATGGAATAGGTGGTGAGTCTATAGCCATACACCAGGCACAGATCCAGACTCTCGAGTCACTATTAGAAATTCTAAATTAGAAAAATCCAATAGCACCCGACCCAGGGTATGAAGCCAGGACCTCCCGATTGGCAGTCGCGCTTGCAACCACTCGACCAACGAGGCATTCTGACACTATTCTAATATAACTTTTACACACCTGAATGCCAGTATATAAAAGTTATTGCATTACCCGACAATCCCAGCTACCGGCGACGAGGAAGGTCTGCGCCACGGAGGGTGGCGAGAACTCTAGCGCCGACACTGTATCGTCCGGCGGGGAAGCCACCTCCACATCTTTATTGGGGTTGTTGCCACCACCGCCCAGTTGATTGTACATTTTATTCCACTTTATTGGTATTAATTATTAGGTACTATGTAGAAAAAGCAGCTTCTATTGGCAAACAAGATTAGCTGACTGGAACTTGGTCTTTGACTCAATTATGAACGATTCTAATAGTTCAGTAAATTTAATATTTCATAATAATAATAATAATCTAATCACACCATGCAAATAATATTATAATGACTAATAAAATATATGAAAATACTAAGTTTTAAGTTTGCAGGTAATACACACGCTTTAACGATTTCTATTTTGACAGTTGTCAGTTTGTCTGTGGCATTATTTTGCGATGTGTTACAACACTACAAATCTCACTTGATTTTTTAATGTTTCAGACCTGGTGCATCTTATTATGAGTTCACTATCCCCCCGTGCCTTCGTCTTCAGGGAATACAAACCAGATATAATGTATATATCATAGCAATATTATATATAGAGTTGGGAAGACATACGGCTGCCTGTAAGCGGCAACGTTCGACGATATATAAAGAGAGAAACCATGGTGTTAACTATCGCTTTCTATCTCACTACTGACGCAATTCAGACTAACGCTGCCTGTACGTGCTCGAATATAAAGATACTGATAGTGCTTGTTTGCTTTGTCTTTTTTTCGATGGACACATTTTGGACTGACTCCCCTAATCTACGTACAATATATCTACACTATATATTATCTTATGATGATGCCGTGATGATGCACATGAATTAAAATCTATTAATACCTATGTTATTTTCATTAGATTATTGTTCATATGTGATACCTTCATATGAAATACCTTCTTTAGGTTTTTTTTTCAATAATATATAAAAACCGGAATCATTTTTAGCTTTATAGATTATTTGAAGTCCAAAAACGACCAGTTGCATTATGGGTAGTAAGTAGAGCAATATGAGCTTTTTTTTATTGTATTTATATAACCAGTTATTATTAGAAATAACATTTAGCTTTTAGAAAGAACGAACTGTATCTAGATGGGCACGAATTTTGAGAAAAAATATTAAAAATATATATTGGCTTTTCTTTTGGTAGTTGGTCAGTAACATTATTTTATTATTTGTTAATGTTCGATAATAAATAATTATAGTACAGCTGATTGTCAATGTCAAGTTTCCATCTGACAAACTATAGCAGGTTTTAATAATGTAGGTTAATCTTAATATTAGAGTATTAATATAATTTGTATGTATATATTTCCGTTTTCTGTTTAGATTTCTATGTATTCGGTCAAAGTGTGAGTTAAATAGTAGAAAGCAATAGCAGTGCCAAGGCGACAGAATGAGTAACATGGGCACGACGGAGTACGTGCAGATCAAGGAGCTGAAGCCGGGGATGAAGAACATAAATGCGGTGTTCATTGTGCTGGAGGTGGGCGCGCCGACGCTGACGAAGGAGGCGCGCGAGGTACGCACGCTACGCGTGGCGGACGCCTCGGCGTGCGTGAATCTGTCGGTGTGGGACGAGCCGGGCGCGCTGCTGCAGCCCGGCGACATTGTGCGCCTCACGCGCGGTTACGCGTCGCTGTGGCGCGCCGCGCTCACGCTCTACTCGGGCAAATCGGGGGACATACAGAAGGTCGGCGAGTTCTGCATGCTCTTCAATGAACAAGTGAGCATCTATCGACCGTGTTTCCCGATCAAGAGTTGTATTGTATAAACTGTCAACAGACACAGTCATGTTAACCCTCAACATCCAGAACCTGCAGGCCTATTTAGTTTTAAAACTTTGATGTTATGCCTAAAGCTGGTTATAATAGATATAAAATGTATGTATATTTAACAAGGGCAGCCATTTCATATTCCTTTCTGCTCCCTTTAGTCAATTTGCTATGTTTGTATTAGGTATTGGTCTTCTTCTTCTTTGCATATTGACATCGACATTGACTTCCCCAAATTGGCACTACTCCTTCCAGTTCTGGGCCTTCTGTATCCAGCTTATTGTTGTCTTCTTCCAAATCCAGCTTACTGCTGTCCTCTTAATGTAGTCAGTCCACTTGGTAGGAGGGCAAACTACCACTCCTTTACTGAGATTTAGCCAGCACTTGTTGACCTTTCTTCCCCAATGGTTATCTGTCATTCAAGTGATGTGGCTTACCTATTGCCACTTAAACATACTAATCTGAAGAGCTATGTCCCGTGGCCTTCGTTTGTCTATGGATTTCACTGTTGCAGACTTTCAGTTTGTGTAGGAGTTCAAGCTTAATAATATGATGACTTTTAATCTGGGGTTTCAACACTAGTTTTATTTCTTGTTTTCACTTATTTGCTTTTTAAATAGTGGAATAAATACTTCAGTTGTTTATCGTTATGAGGGTGTGATAACTGGTGGAAACTGTTTTGCCACTGTGAAGCCTATGTGAAGCCTATGTGTAATATGTTAATCCCTAGGTGTAGGTGTCCCCATGCAATAGGACATTAGTTAAGGCAATAGTCTGCCACACTGGCCGAGTGCAGGTTGGCAGACTCAAATGTTAGTGATTTTTTGTAAAGTCTAAGGTGTGCAAATTTCCTTACAATATTTTCCTTGACTACTTCATCATGTAATATTTAATATAAAATCACATATTATTGTGAAAAGATCGACCCTAGGGCACCAGAGGGAGCGGTTGAATTCTATGCTATCAGTGCTTTTTAAAATAATTATTATGATTGATGATGATGTTAAGTTGACTCTTGCATTATAGGTGAACATGAGCGAACCGCAGCCAACCCCTCCACCGGCCGCGACAGGTCCAGCCCCGGAACGCAGCAATAGCGCACACTCCGGGCCTCGCAATATGATGCAGAGCTCACAGCCAGCTAACTCCGGCCCCTCACCGATGGCGCCAAAATCGGAACGCTTCACTCCCTCGTCGCAGGATCACTCGGCCAAACACACACACAAGACGTACGTGCGCGGCCGCGGCCACCAGCGCGGCAACAACAGGAGATAGCCCTCCCCGCACCCGCAGCGCGCCCGCAGCCCCGCGCACGCCGCCGGGCCGCGCGGCACGGAGGGCCGCCATGTGTTGTAGCTGATGAAATCGATACAGTGCTACGAGATGCTTCATTTGTTGTGCAGTTTTGCGCCGTATACTTCAATGTACTAAAGTTAAGCATTAGGCTGAATGTTAGTTAGTTTCTAAATAACTACGTTATCGACGTGAAATTAATAGAGCTGTAAGAATAACGTGACATGTAAAAATATACGTAGCGCAATCTGCTGCCTGTCCGTTGCCCTCCTTGGTTGAGTGTGAGCGAGCGAGATTGTTGATCGGAAAAACCTGGGTTCAAATCCCGACTCGTGTAGTATTGGATTTTTCTAATTTAGAAGTTCTAGTAGTGACGCGGAGTCTAAATCTGTGCCCGGTGTATGGCAATAGGCTCACCGCCTATTCCATGAGACGTAAACGTAACTGGTACAATATGGGGGTACTACACTTCTGTACCTGCCCCTTCGGAGATAACAGACGTAACTTTTTTTACCATGAACTGATGTGGCCTGCAGTAGTACGTAACATCACGCCTGTAATCTCCGAATGGGTAGGCAGAGGAGTGTAGTACACCCCCACGTTTCACCGGTTACTTTTAAGTCCCACAATGGAATGGTCATGGTGAGCCTAACGGGCAGACATCCAGACTCCGAGTCATTACTAGAATTTCTAAATTAGAAAAACCCAATTGTACCCGACCCGGGATTTGAACCCAGGACCTCCCGATCGGCAGTCGCGCTTGCAACCATTCGACCAACGAAGCAGTCAAGTCGAGCTGATAACCATTGGAGTAGGCGAGTTCTGAAGTGGAGACCACGGCTCGGCAAACGTATGTAGGCCGGCCGCCGGCCCGGTGCGCGGCGGGACGACGATCTCGCATACACCAACGGCTAAACCCGAACAGCGGCACCTGGCTTTTGTCGGTAGTAAAGTAATCTATTACGACATATTTGCCGCGCGCTGCACGCTGGCGCGGCCGCCGTCCACGCTGCTTGCGCTGTGTTTTTGTCATATGGAGCATTTCTTATCAAACAATTAATTGAATTATGCAGAATTGTACTATGATTCAAACCAGCTGTGAAGATTTGTTTGGCAGAAATTTTATTCCTTCCTTGTATTGTGCCAGTTACTGAAATTAGTTGGTGGCCGGGTATTTATAAAAAATGTATTTCTACACAGTGTTCAAAAATGTAAATAATCAAATTCGATGGATATATTCATTCATGAAATTGGCTACAAATCTCTTATAAAGATAGCATAGTAGCTAAGTGATCATTTAAATATTAATGAATTTTCTCACATAAACAATTAATCAATGTATAAATTGTAGTGTAGAAGGTGAGATGCTGCAATTAGTGAAGCATGCCGGCTGGTCGGTCTGGACGTGTGCAGTAATGATTAAGAAACATGTGATGGCATGTGGTTTAGTATGAGTTTAAGTCGGCATGTGATTGAGGCCAGTGTAAATGATGTCGTTAGTAACGTAGCCGAGATGTTTCCATGTTTTGTGTAAGTGTTTGTACAGAGCACTGATCCACGTGAATACCTATTATATGAAATGAAGTGTAAATGACGTTTTCGCAGTGGTTCGAGTCGCGCGCCACTCAAGTGTCAAGGATAATGTTTATAAATATGTATATTATATGATAAATTCCATCAAATATGTGTCCAAACTTATAAAATTAATGTATTTTTATGTAACAACACGATGTACTGTTAATTGCGTCTCGGGTGCGGGTCTCACGCCGCTCGCGGCGCGGCGGCGGGTGTGTGTACAAATGTAATGCACGTATGAAGTAGAACAGTAATAATTATAAGGAAATTATATTAGCTTTGTGTTTCAATACCTCTTGTTGTGATTTTGTATTTTAATATGAATTTTGTGCACGCGTGTAGTGCAGAACTAGATAAACTGGCAACCTTAATATTTTAATTTCCGTCTCAATATTGAGCAGCCTCCGCACTTGGAACAAATTAAGTCTCTGCCGGGCCCGCCGCGGCTCTAAGACGAGTAGCTTTATAACCGCGTTGGAGCGACCGCAAAACAAAAGTATGCTTCGACAACATCGCTAGTGAAATGTAAAAGACGTGCTTATGTTTTTTTTATACTGAAAAGACTTTCAGCAGGGTTGAAGAATGAAGATTGCCTTTGTTCATCCGAATTTCATTGGCTTTTGAGACTGTTCCAATAAACGTAAATTGGAATTTCACGTGAGCGTGTATGCTGCGGCGCTGGGCGGCAGCAGGGCAGCAGGGGGGTAGCAGGCGCGTGCTGTCCTCGACTGGCTTCACTTTATACCGTACCTACAGATAAAACGCGGTCGTCTCGGAACTGCGCCGCACTCATCTGACTTACTCCGCGCTTGGCCCCCTGTAGACTAGGTACAATCGTTTCGGAGTGACACCTCGAAGCTAAAATTTTGAGCAGAGCTTGAACAACGCTGCTGTAGTCGGCTCATGGGGTCCAGTGCTCTTCGATCACACGAAAGTGATGTTCCACGGTGTGTGTCGCACACCGTCGAGCCGCCGCTAGTGGCGACTATCCTGCAGCGCTGCAGCTAGCTAATCATTACTGCGCATCAAAATTACTTGAAGGGTAGTATGTTATATATTCTTTCCACGAAATTAATCATACTCGCGAGACTGGGGGACTGGTTTGCAGGTTAGGTTGGAATGTAATGTATCGTATTGAACACCTGCGAGGACATGCAGTAGGTGTACACTAATTTGTAACAAAAAACATAGACGAATACAGAATAAGGTTTATTGGTGAACTCAGTCGGCCGTTGACGGGCGAGTACAGCAGCGCTGACGGGTATTCAGTTCCGGCAGCTATCCCGCATTACACATTACACGTGAAAACGGAACTACACAATGTGACCTGTAACTACGTAGCATAATTTTGTAAAGGAATTTTAGACCGGCCGAGCACGGCGTTTCTGCAAGGAGGACACGTGGGGCCCGAGCTCGCTCGCTGCGAGCTCCGTCTTGGACAATCTTGTCGACAGCAGCTAAGAGCGATCTCGGCGACATGTCGTCACCGTGAAGTTGGCCATATATGTCCACTGCGGACCCTTCGCTCTTTGCTTTGTCACCGCCATTAAATATTTTATTGCTACATAGTTGTCGGAGTTGCCGACCTTGGAATTAGAATTTTAAATGTTTTGCATTTACGCATTTTGATGTGAATATAAATGTATTTTCCATTAAGAATTTCGTTATTCATGTCGGCAGGCACCATTACATATACATATATTACATAATATTACTGATTTTCCCAACACGTAATTATTTAGGTAGGTTTTGTAGTGGGCTAAGAGTTACATTGGCGTGCCTCAGTTCGCCGAGATAGTGAAATTTTGTTACAGTTTTTCAATGTCTGAGGTAAAAGTTACTTTATGGATTATGACTGTGTGGTTCAAAAATATCTGACGACATAAAATGAAATTAGTTATTTTTGTTGAATACGATTTTCTTATAACCGATAAGAAACACTTCATATTTTTAATTTAGTTTAGTTCTTAGGACAGTCAGTTATTATTCATATTAATAATAATAATAAATATTATCGTTGTGGTTCTTACCTATAATAATGTATTAAAAAAAAAAAGAAAAAATAAGACTAACAAACGGAAAGCAATAATCCGTGCTCCTTGTATATATACGGCGTAACGGACGTGGCGTGGGAGCTAGAGAACGGGACATTGCAACCCAAACGTTACGGACAGGAGCGCGCGCTACCACCAGGACGCGATGCTCGTAGCGGGGCGGGCCGCGCGTGCACTCTAACTGATACAGCGATTCTAACTAATATTGAAAACAGCTGGTACGCGCGTAGGTACAGGAGCAAATAGCCTTATAATAGCAACGTATGACATGTAAACACAGTGAACACTCGCTCATTAACAGCCAAACAAAAAGTTAAGTAGCGGCTGCGAACCGTCAGATGTCCGAGCTGCCGCCTACACGACGCATTTCTATTGATTAGGTTTTTGTTGTCGATGATTTCTATCTTTTTTACAGGAAGAGAGTTGCAGACGAGCGGGTAGCAGTCACTAGTGGCCATTGACGTCCTGTAGGAATACGTCTGTTCGTAAACAAGTAGAAGCTTAATTAGCATAATTATGTAGACCAAGAAAAAAATATGAACTGCATTGTCCGTAAAAAAAATAAATAAAAAAAAATATAAGATGTTTGAAGTCTGCTAACCCGCACTTGGCCAGCGTGGCATATACCAACAGCGGAATGATAAAAGGGTCGATTATTGCTTTTGTTCCTTATTGTCCGTAAAGGCTGCCCAGCATTTAATCTGATTTGCCGCATTCAAATCAGATTTAATCAGTCAGTGCTTTGAACTGTGCTGTATGTTCGTGGACGTAGGCTGCTTGTTGCATTGGAGATCAAGTCAATCCACGAAGATGTATTTTTATTGACCACATACAAAGAGGTCAACAAGTTGTAGCGGTATATATGGATTGTTGTAGATCTTTCGATGAAATTCGAGTTTTTATGTTTAGTTTAACCACAGTGACAAGGTCTCTGCCCTAAACTGAGACATTCGTGCTTTTGGCGCGCCGCACTGCGCAGGGGGACCCCGCCTGCGCGACGCGTGCGCAACACTCCGCCTTCTCTTACTGAACCTCGAAAAAAATACTATTAGGTTCACAGTTCTGTAGTCGTTTTATCTCTAGCATCGTTCAGTAACATTATGTAAAATTTGGTAACGGAGGTCGTTCAGATCGTTACATTTATTAATAGATATAAATCCAAAAACCAGTTGCTTACGACAACGACGTAGGCAAATGTTTACTGTGCGACTGTGCGTTACAATTACATCCTTTGACATATATATATAATAGCTACAGTTTATAGTCACTAAACACTGGCATATCGATGTCCCATTCGAATAAAGTCATGCAACGGATTACCGAAATATATCTAAGCAACTCGAAGCTCCCGAACTGGCAATATTTGTCTGCAGCGAATGATAGGAGTGTGGTTGTGCGGGTCATATCGCGGTGTTATTGGTTGTCGGTGCGCGGGCCGAGTCGACATGGTGCCAAGAACCGGTTTAGTAATAGATACGTTGACAATTATGTAAAGGCATTTTGACAGTGGTTTATTATTACGCACTGAATACCGGAAAAAAAGCCTAATCATAACGTTACTATGATATTTGTGGGATAGCTTTGGATTTGAAGATCTATAAAGATGTGTTTCACGCATGTCTCCAGGACAATATGATTGCCGTGCGCTGTATTGCTGTGTACTGTGCACCCGCATGGTGGGACACACTGTCGGCAGCGAGGCGTCCCTGGATATTCTGGCGAATATGGACGTTGAGATCTTTATGAAGATCCGCGACCTCCGCCAGAGGGCTGATCCCGAAGAGTCAGTTACGGGGCTTCAGGCTAGAGCTAGCTGGCGCGCCATCTGCCGCTGGTGCCATCGGCTCCAGGAGCTCGATATTAGCTTAGTTAAAAGTTTTCCTAAATTGAAAGTAGCGTTAGTTACTCTTTATGGCAGCTATAAAACCGGTCCATCCTATCTGCAGTTTATCAGTTTTAATTTTTTTTTATAATAATCAAAACTTATTCTAAAATCAAAATAGTCTACGTTGCATCTAATAACCTCAGCTATCTGGTAGATAGTGAAATTCCATTCGATATAAGTTTAGCAGTTTCGAAGAATGCCCGAAACAAACAGACAGATAAAAATATTCAAAAAGGCGTTTATGTTATACATATATACTGAATATAGATACTTTCACATGCATTGATGTTACAATCAGACAATTCCATTTTAATTACGTTTATAGATTTCTGGTTGCCATGAAGTGACTCGTTCAAGGCCAAGAGTAGTTTATGTATGCAAATAATAGACGAGGTCGGACAGCGTCTTTAAAAATTAGCTCGCTGTATCTAACGGCTACAGTGTAGAATAGTGAACGAACAACGCAACTATTTGTTTACCTTCACGACGACAACGAAGGCTTATAATAATAATAATCGACCCATGACAATTCCACTGCTGGAATACGGGTCTCCTCTCATATTGACAGGGTTGAGGCCATAGTCTGCCACGCTGGATAAGTGCGGGTTGGCAGACTTCACACACCTTAGAAAATATTTTTTTTTTAACAAACGAAAGCTTGTTTATATATTTTTTAATAAGTAAGTAAGTAAGTTTAAGTTTAAGCACATGTATTTAAGTAAGCTGTTCAAAATTGTTTTGAATAGATAATAAACTGCATTAGCTGCGCCTGTTGTGACCTCTGTCGTATGTGCATTTAAGTAATACCTACTTGAAAACTCGGTGTGGTCTCAAATGTCTTGACACGTTCATACAACAACATACGTGTAAGATTTGATCTTGAACTAAACTGATTCTCTTTGAGCGGTACCTATGTATTGATGGAGAAATGGTAAAAGTGAAAAGGATCTGAGATGATGAAATTCTCAGGTCACAACACTGTTGCTGTCAGCGGCCTGGCGTTGTTTTAGACTCTTTTGCGTTTACAACTAACTAGATAGTAAAAAGATAGCTCATACTTGCTGAATAAGATACGGTTCGATTCTTATCGAGCAGGCATTACATAACCGTCACCCATGTCGCGCCGCGTCTCTCAGCGCTTGCGAGGTAAATTTCTTTCGTCATCATGATCATTATAAACCGCCTATTTTAGTCCACTACTGGACATAGGCCCGTCTAATGGCACGCTACTGAGCTTGATCTTCAGCTCTTCGCATCCAACTGCTGCCAGCCACTTTGCGTATATCGATACCTAACTACCTAGCTGGAGGGTACTCTACGCTACGTTTGCCAAGACGTGGTTGTTACTCCAGAACACGTCTGAGTAGACGGCTATCGGACCATCGGCTATCGGTTCTGCGACAGATGTGATCAGCCCATTGCCACTTCAGCTTGCTAATACATCGGGCGTCGGTCGATAGATAACTTTGATTCTCTGTCGGAACGTCTCATTTCGGATTCGATCCTTCAGGGAGACACCGAGCAAGGCCGTCTCGTAGCTCGTTGACCAACCTTGACTTGGTTAAAACGTAACATTTACTCAGTTGAAAAAAAAAACAATGTTCGGATATAATACCAATAATATTGCAATCATATATGTGTAGTCTTGGGACGCGCTCTAAAATATACTTTAAGGTCTATTTAATAGTTTTTCCTTCAAAGCGCAGAGACGGCTTCTACTTTTGTGCGGCCTTTCAGTAACAAGGCATGATGGAAAACTGTCATAGAAATACATTAAAGGATTTTCCAATGACACGAGCGTAGACAGAGACACAAGTCCGAGTAAAGTCAAAAGGCTATTTGTACACATCGGTGGAAATGTGCGCCGCGCGAGACCCATCGCAGTGTATAAAAAATTTTAGAAGTAGTCCATTAATGAAAATAACTGTCAAAGATAGAACGAAGAACGGTTTTATTGACGATATCGGTAGCAATGATTAGAATGGCTTACAAAACAAGGCTTTATCGGTGATATTTAATTTCTATATGGAACAAAATGACTTCTAAGCGGGCGGTATTTAAGAAAGGTCAAGAATATTGATTTGAGATCATAAGTTTTGATGTACGAGTAGTTGCATAAGATGGAGTTATTTTTTTCCATACTTAATTAATTAATATTGAACAATAATTGGAAGATAATTGGTTTGTATTAATCTATAGATACGTTGCATAAGTTCATCGATTTACTAATTGATAGCAGAGGTCCACACTGGAAGCAGAGCGTACACTGCAGATATACAATCGGATTGAGTGTAACGCTGAGTGGATGTAGCGGCGCGCGTTCAACTCTTTTGTATCGCCGAGGGAGATGAGCCCGGCTCGACGACTGAAGACGTGAGTGAAGGTGTGTTCACAATCTCATAGTGTTACAGAAATTAGTTCCAAACATTTCACTTGTTATTTTGCAAATATTTGAGTACGTGTATGACTTAAATTTATCGATTCTATGTTAATAAATGTTAGTTAGTTTAGATCGCCAGTAAAAAAAAAAACAAAATTTAGAACTTCAAAATAAAACAAAAAATAACATAAGTAACAGGTTTTTTCTAAAGTTAATTGTAAATTTAAGTTATTATAAAGAATAAATGAAGACAACAAGTAGAAATTAAATACTTTTTTCATGAATAACATAATTATTAAGTGACTTATAACATTAAGTGAATTATAACAACATTTTAAATGCAAGAAAGTCTCCATTCCTTAAATAAAGGTCGTAATTAAAATTGAGATCAGAAACAGCATTAGACTGGACTGGGCTGGTTTCGAGAAACTTGACGTCTACAGGTGAACTTTTCCGCAATGCCTGAGAGCCAGGCTTATAACCGGTGTCCTGCTCATTGTATGATATACATCTGAAACATGGACTTCATTCCATGTCAGGAATCACCCGCTTGTACTGCGCGCTAAACGTCGAAACTGGACGTAAGAGCAAAGTTCCAGACGTTGATACGAGGATCATGAGATTAAAACGATACCGGTCAGATCGTCTGGCTTGTAGAGAGGGCCGTCGGTGCACCGCGGCCATATCTGAGTGGGAGCCATGCCTGGATCGGAAATCGGCAAGCAGGCCACCGCCACGTTGGTCGGAACATATCTCTGAAGTGGTAGGGGCGCAGTGAATACGAGCAGCACTGGACCAAAACAATTGGGAAATCCAGCATAGGGGGGGAGATAGAGGTTGTTTAGGTAGGTAGATGTGTTGCTGTATTGATTAGAGTATATTTTTTAAGTTTTAATAGGGTATATTGTGCTTTCCACTAACCGACCAACAGCCATAGAGGATTTCTTCTCGCAGCAGAAGGAGCAGGTCGGTGAAAGCGTCCTCTTCAGGTCCCAATGGTGCTGTGGTCCCCAGCCGGGCATCTTAATTATGTACACAAGTCATGCAACTGAAAACATTGTCCTTTATGAATCGTGTCAGCTTTGGAAACCAATAATAAACCTGAGCGTACTCAACTGTCCGTGCCCGGCCTGGACGACCCGCGCCACCGACCTTGGCTGTCCATATTTGTTACGCATTACTTTCAGAAACCATTAGGCTCGGGCTGTTATCTGTTTGTTTTTACAAATCATGAATATTAAAAGCATAATTATTTTTGTTCATTTCTTGTGGGTCGCGTTCGATGTTGGCTTTAAAGCGCCGTAGGTCTTAATGTTCTATCGGACTGATTAATTGTAAGGTCAGCAGCCGTATACAATGCACGTGTGTTATTTAGAATGCGTACTTTTCTTTCCTTGCGTCTTATTTATTTCAGCTGAACATTTTTACTCTCCCCTTCAGTGACACGAGCCGCTATTTAAGTATATTTGCTTAGCTCAAAGGTAGACTGGCAGAGAATGCTTTAACCTTAAGTCCGCCTTCTACATATTTTATCGAGTTCTTGACGGTGTAGTGAAGACACTTCCTTCTTATACAACTCGCAAAACTTTACATCGGCGATTTACTTCATTTTAATCGATACAATATTACAAGACTTCGGTGTCAATATTTATACACACAGTGTCTTTCTTATACGGATACGAGTATATTATGTTTCGTAAATGTACTAACTGATGTAAGCTGTTGAGAATCGTATAAAAATAGGGTAAAATGAAGACGTGGTTTAGTGTGTTCGGAGCAATAAGTGCAAAATGCGAGGCGAGCGGCGCGCGGCGGCAGTGCTCAGTATTGTAAGAACGTCGGAGACTTGTTACACATCGCTTTGCGAGAGGGTCATTTGATTTGTAGTCATACATAAATGTACATTATGTTACATTCTAAAATTATGCATGTATCAAGGAAGTGAAGATGTCGTAGTCAAAAACGTCAATAGGTGACCGTGGGCGTGCTCTCAAAGAATAAGAGGCCTCCGAGGAAGGTCAAGCTGGGCTATCGACGCAGTGCTGGCGAGTCGCATCACTTAGAAAAATATCCATTTAATAAACACTTAAGTAATATCGCATTTACGCTGTGTTATACAGCGTTGTCAGCTGCGGTGCCTTATTGCCGTCAGAAACGATAGCGACTTTTACAGTTTCGATGGGGTGGGCAGAGCCCTGTGCGCCGCGGCCGGGCACCGCGCGGAACTGGTTAGCGCTGGGCGGCTCATTATGTATGTTTAAACAACGAATGTTTATGGAGACCGCCGACGTTACGATAGCAGCGGGCACTCAACGACACGTCTGTATATTATTCTTGCGCCATAAATGCTAATAAGACAACTGGAAGGTTCGACGGCGGCGCGCCACATTGGAATAATGCTTAACTGACCAAGTATGTTAAAGAACAAACGGTATCACCAGCCTATCACGGTTATGTTGCTGCTGCCTTGGGATACGGAATAGTCTTTTGGGGTAACTCGACGGGTAAGGGGCTCGCATTTAAAGCGCAAAAACGATGCGTCAGAGCCATCTGCAATACAAAAAAAACTAATTCCTGTAAACCGCACTTTACGACTACAACTTCTGACACTGACATGTATTTATATTCTAGAATGTTGTCTATTTGTTAAATCTAATAATAAATTGTTTGAATTCAAATCAAGAGCACGGCGCATTGGTAAATTGAATATTGCACGGGCTAAGACATCATTACCCAAACAAAGCTTTTTCTGCAAAGCCGCTACAATATACAACAAAATCCCACATCACATTCGGTCTATTACCAATATTGATAAATTTAAAGAATCTTTACAAAGTCTACTACTGGAAAAAAGTTACTACTGTTTGAGCGATTTTTTAAATGACAAAACAATGTAGATAAATAGAGAAATGCTGAACTGTATAATGACATAAATAATATAATTTAATTATAATTACTTTGACTAGATTTTTTAACATCTGACATTTTCAATATAGTGGTTTATAATATTTTTCAGAGTGTTAAAATTTTGCTTGTTAATTAAACTTTTGTGCTTATATTACACTACAATAATTAATTAGATATTGTACGCCTATGTAGGCAGGACGTAGCGCCAAGCATAGATTGTGATTGTGACATCCTTTTACCTACTGTCCACAATAAACCATTTTGTATTTGAATTTGAATTTGAAATTTGAATTTCATCCAGTTAGCCATGTATCGACATTGCGATAGTGCTGCCGTATATCGTGTTGCGTTTCACGTCCGTACTATTGACTTATCTTCGATACGTTTAATGTCCGTAATAATGAGCCGCTCTGTCTCCGACATATACATAAATAATAAAGCTACTCAAGGAGCTGATCAGTGCGCGTGTGTGGTGCGGCGCGGTGCCCGCGGACGGGCGTGGCCATTGCGCTTACCTAATTCTCATAGAACGACACAATATCGCAACTCATTCTACTAAAATTTTTCAAATTGCTTCGGATTGATTCGTTGCCAGTGGGCAGGCGAGGTACAGCTCCTCCTCAGATCAGCTGTCGTGCACGCGACCACAACCGCGCTGTTCCTTTATCGCCGTATCGTTATAAGCGTGGTATGAAAAGGACGGATTTGTAACAAAGACTTCATAATTTTTTACATTGTCTAGCTAAGAGTATCTTTATCGTTCTGCTGATGAATAATTTATTACTGACAATAATTGGCTCAGTCACGATGGACTGGCGGGCAGGGCGGATCGATTGCGTTGTGCCGACTCAACGATAAGAGCGACCGTGCAGGGCGCTATCAATAAGTAGGTACTGGACGGCGCGCGGCGGCGACGTCGATGTCACTTGTGGCCAATATTATTGCTCGCTACTTCGTCTTATTTCCACTCCAACGACTATTCTTCTTGACAGTGTCTATTTGAAGTGTTCTTCCTTAGTATGAAGCTGAACAATAAAATTTGGTCTCGTTTCTGCAAATTACCAAAGAGATAATCCGCGGTATCCGTAGCCATTAAGGACAGGTCGACTCGACAGTCTATAGCCGACATTTACATGGATTCCTTTAAATACTTCTGAATTACTGCTCTGATAACCCTCTACAAAAAGATTTTATTTTTATTGCACGTCCTTGTGTGCTCCGGGCCACCCCACTTGCGCGCCATATGAAACCGAGCACCGTCGTTGTCGGAAGATCGGATCAAAACGGCAGAATCCAGAACGTAATAAATAGACTAGTACTACTACTACTATATTGTTTTATCTTGGTGTACAATAAAGAATATCTGTATTGTATTGTATTGTGCATTACACGTGCCTTTCTGACTACATTGAAAGATTGAAGACATGCGAATAGGTCTAGCTGACGTGCGGTTCGGGCTTCACGGTTCGCTTCGATTTACCCAAATTTACATTAGCTTTCAATTAAAATTGCGCCTGGACGCTTTAGACCACCTTCTTGCGAGAGGGGTTGCAAGCCCGACTGCTGATCGAGAGGTTCTGGATTCGATCTTCAGGTCGAGTACGATCGGTTTTTTTTAACTTGAAATTCCTAGTAGTGACTAAGAGTCTGGATTTGTGTCCGGTGTATGGTAATAGGGTCACCCCCATTCCATGATGGGACATAAAAGTAACTGATGAATCGTGGAGGTATACTATTTATTAGTTTATATAGCTCGCCAACACTCCTAACACTAAAATATTCAACGTAATATAATACATAGGTGTAATGGGTTCCAACTACCATCTCAGGAGCCCAAGCCAACCTCACCTGCACGTGATACACCCTGCTATAACAGACGAGGCTCTGGCGACCGGCTGATTGCGGTATAGCGCAGCCTAAATAGGCACGCTAAAAGTCGTGGCCGCTGACGGGCAGCCGCGCCGGCGGTGCGAATAGCTGTGCCCTGCGATCTCCAACCCGCATGCCCACCGTGGAAATCATGGGCATAAACCCCCTTTTGGGGAAGCCTATGTCCAGCAGTAGACAGACAGGCTGATGATGA
The DNA here is from genome assembly GCA_018245595.1 of Microceris scylla. NCBI lineage: Eukaryota > Metazoa > Arthropoda > Insecta > Lepidoptera > Hesperiidae > Microceris > Microceris scylla. The sequence continues at coordinate 17,483 of DWDT01000735.1, forward strand.
TGATGATGATGATGAATATAAAACAGAGCAATTTCTTGGTAAGTGCTAGAGCAGTTATAGGCAACGACTTCATGTCATAAACATCATCATCATGTACTATCAGAAATATTACAAACGAAATCATTATTAAATAAAGTTTAAAAACATTAAAAAATTGCATAACAGTTAGTAAAATTGAATAGGGTCAGTCACAAAATTAATTAAAAAGTAAATCAATAAAAATAATTGAGATTAGGAACAAAAATAATATTTAAGTATACTAATTTGAATTTATGTGGTTAGCATTTTCTTTCTGAGCCTGCGTGTATTATCGAAAAGAATAAAAAAATATATCGATATCTCTGCTTTTCGAAGTAGTATGGAAAAATGTGTAGTCTGTTCAACCCGATCAAAAGTAGGACTTTCGAAGTAGTGTGGTCAGATGTGTAGTCTGTTCAACCCGATCAAAAGTAGGACTGGCGTAACTATGATAAAAATATATATTCGAAGATATCGAACGGTGCTAGCTTACTAGATTATCAAATGGAATCAATTCTACTTTGACTTGAAACAAATCGTTTAGAAATAGTAAATGCAACATTTACCGCGGGCACATTAGCCGATCGAGAGCTCCGACTTGGCCGGTAAGATCTATTGGAACAGCGTAATGTCTGTGACCACGCAGACACTTCCGACGTATTAGTTGTACGAACATTGAGACTGTTAGGAATCCTTCACACGTCTCGCACGAACAAGCCGGGCGGCGGTTGTGATGTACTAAATCGACTATGCGTGTCTCCGTCGGACACACTGCCGTTTTTGGGCATCGTGGACTACTGATTTTTGTTTTATTGTTTGATACCGTCGCAACTCCGAGGGCGGTAAAATGGGTGGTACCGCGAGAAAGAAGAGCTAGAGGCCGCCCACACGCAGGATGGACAGATGCAACAGGTAGTGACAGTAGCAGTAGTTATCTAAATGTGGCCAAAGTGACAAAGAAGTGGTATGCCAATGTATGCCTAGGAGGAGGCTTTTATCTGAAGGGGGTCCATACAAAAATAATCTCTACGTAGCATAGCACGATAGCCGGCAATCGCTGTAAAAAGTTACACTTTATCGGAAGAGATATATAAAGAAGCAGTTTCCAGAGCTGTCATGTGTGTTCTCTAGGGTGCCAAAGCTATACAGCAGTGTTAATAACTGTCTTTTTTTTAAAAAAAAAAGAGCGCCGGGAGTTCTTTTCCGCCGGCTTTTTTCTTCCGGTCTACATGAGCCTAAATAATAGGCGTTAAAAGCCGATGAATATGTAAATATAAGATATGTAAATATAAGATATTTTTTTTTTATAAATCGTAAGGTGTGTAGGTTTCCTTACGATGTTTTCCTTCACCGTTAGCAAGTGGTATTTAAACTTAAATCGCACTTTTTGTAAAGAGGTGCGCGCCGTGGGTTTGAACCCGGCACCCCCGGAGTGAGGGGCTGAATTCTTAACCAC
>DWDT01000736.1:0-18925 GCA_018245595.1 Microceris scylla
CACTTTGATCTGTTTTGCGCTTCCTCTGGCCAATTTTCCACCTGAAGCTCGCGCAGGTCTTTCATGACTTCATCCTTATCCTTATTTAATATTAAGGAGATACAAACTGACATTGGGTAATAAAGTATATAAAATGGTAACATTCTCTCACTCATTCAACAGATATTCCCAGTTGTAAAAGTTCGTAAGTGTTGCAGAATATAAAAGTTTTATTTTCAACTATATTGAAATTATTTTTTCCGTGTTTTCAGAGAGTATTGTGAAAGCGACTTACACGTCTCACAGCAACTGGGTGCAGTCGGTGCGCTGGTCTAAAACGAAGGACGTATGTTTTATGTCTGCCGGCTACGACAGCAAGGTGAAACTGTGGGACACTAGGAGGTTAGTGTTGCTTCTGAATTATGACGATGGTTGTTGATGGGAAACTTATTTGTTGGTGGGGTAGAAATTGTTCGAGCATTGCGAAAATTTAAAATCACGTGAGACGTAGCGCGAAAATGTCATAAGCGCCGGCCGACGCGCGTCTTTGTGTAGAGAATGAATTGCCACGGGCGGCAGAAAATCTTTTTTTCATTATCATCTTTTTCCGTTAAGTGACTAAATATATAAGTTTTGTATATACGTTTTTCGCTATTATTACAAAATTGATTGTATTTTAGTTTATTTCTTCGCGCCGCATTACCAAACTACTTTTCAACTGTATTTACTAATTAATTTGAATAATATCCTTGGTTTCAGTCCAAGAACGCCGCTGTTCGACCTGAGCGGTCACGAGGACAAGGTGCTGTGCTGCGACTGGTCGACTCCCTCTCTCCTCATCAGCGGCTCGTGCGACAACACTTTGCGAGTGTTTAAATTGAAAGACACGTTGGAGTCTCAGGTGTCTATGTAAATCAGTGGTTAAATATTTTTAAGTAAACTATTTTATGAATTGTTCCTTGTGTTTTGTATCAAAATATGTTTCCATACATTGTGCAATTGTTTGATGTTATTGATTCGTCAGTGAATGTTGCTTTAAGATTTGCTATGGTTTGAAGTGCCCTCAATTCCATATAATGATTTTATCGCACCCCGATAAAACATAAAAAAATATTTGACCGGTTGGCGTCAGCTATGAGTTTCTATATGATGGTCTGTTTAGGGTGCGTTCTACTAAGCGTCCACAACGATCACGCTCACGACCACAGTTTTTCCCATTCCACTTGTTTGCGAGCGTTACGGTTGTAAACGGTCTCACGGTCGCCATGTTTGTTGGTTTGAGTTTTGAAAATCCCGCCAATTTTCTCGACGATCGCGGCGACCCACCTTTTCAGATGGGTCGCCGTGGGCTTCGCGTGAGCGTAAGTCTGACGTCATCAGTGACGTTTTCGCCGCGACCACAACGACCGCGGTCGCTATGTGGAACGACTTTATGGAGCATTTTGATCGTTGTCGACGCTTAGTGGAACGCCCCCTTAAAATTAGTGGCATAGACATTGGCGGAATTAGAACTCTTGAATTGTCTATGGAAAAGGTAAGTATCAAATGCTGTAATGTGTTCAATTACATCATCATCGTCGCAATTTTATCGTTCCACTGCTAGGCACTGGTTTCTTTTCCATAATATAAAGGGTTAAGGGGAACGAAATACCAAATTTTTTGGAAACATTTTACCATACAATTTTAATGAGTAACAATTGGCAACACTGTTAGTGTTTCCAATATGACATCATACGTCTTACGTCGACGTTAGATATGATATGAGCAGGGATTATAAGGAGATACAGGAGTTTTCGACTTTTCTCTCCAATGAAGTGTTTCTGGGGGTAAATTTAAACCTTCGAGATTTGAAGTACTCTACATTTTGATGCTCATTACAGCTACTACAATGTTTTTCCGTAGCAGTTGTAGAGACATATAACTGTATAAGTATTAATAAAATATTAAGTAATATTGTGAACAACTGTTTCATTTATTTTACTTGGCAACTGTTTTATGTCTATAATGATTTACCTAGATTTAATTTAATGTTAATATGATAATGTTTAGTCATTTTACTTCAGATCCAATGTTTTACTTAATTATTATATACACATAAAAATCACTAGTGGAATCCTCTTTTGGTCTCAGTAATTTTAGCGTAAAACGAGGTTAATATATTGTATAGATATATTGTATAGATATATTGACCTCGTTGGTCGAGTGGTGGTAACTGTGACTGCCGATCGGGAGATCCTTGGTTCCAATCTAGGGTCGGGTACTATTGGATTTTCTTATTTACAATTTCTAGTAGTGACTCGGAGTCTGGATGTGTTCCCGGTATATGCCAATAGGCTCACCGCCTATTCCATGGGAACTAAACCTAACTGGTGAAAAAATGGGAGTGTACTATACTTCTCTGCCTACCTCTTTATTAGGGATTACACGCGTGTTATATTATACGCTTTAATATATAATACGTAGGTTTTGCCCGTATGCAGCTGCATATTGTGCACGTATTTTAGGTTTGATCGGCAAAGGGAGGTAGAAAGGCATTGTGACAGGGAAAGAAAATCTGAAAAACAAAAATAAAAGTTAAAAAAACGAACTAGATTTGGTTTTGCTTGTTTTATTTCAATCATTTGCTCTTACAAAATATGTTCAATGCAAAGGAACATGACTCGTCACAATAAAACATGCTTCTTAGTACCTTTGTTTTTAACTATATATTAATTTAGTTTCCATTCAGCATAACTATAAATAATGTGGGTCACGTAAAATGCTCATAGCACAATATAGAAACTTGCAAACACTTTGTAACAAAATAGATACATAACTTTCCTCTATGTATTTTCTCTGCGAGAAATGCTTTTAGACTATTATCATAGTTATGCCAAACCTCACGCCGTAACACAACGAAGAACATGTCCCTTAAAAATATTCTTTCTTACTAACAATTTCATCTTTTTTTTTACATTTTTAGAAATTTTTATTTTTGCATTTCGTATCACTAGTCTACCTAACTAAATTTTTAACTATGCTATGCTACCGTCTAGACTAGTCTGCTGGGTAGAACACCACACTAAATTAATACACATTGGACAAATACATTCGTATCAACCGCTCCGACAGATTTTACTTTTTTTTTCCGTTTAATTTTCTTTCTTTCTTTACACTTATTCAACTACATAACAAAAGAGGTGAAAGCAAAACTTGTTGAACTGAAACTTATCGAGAATGTTTTCGCTAATCCTTAGTTCACTTAGCACTAGGGCGGCGGGGGCGGGCGGCTCGTTCAGTCCAAATTAAATTAATTAAAAACTAACAAAGGAATCTACCCTAGAGCCGGCCCGCGCTGCGCCCGCTCGCCACTCATATATTATTCTAACACCTAGTCTATATACCTTAGCGTCGAAACATTTTCTTTCTATTCTAACCTATCTATAGTTAAGCCTAGGTCTATAGCTAACCTTCGATTTGTCGCCATTCCCACAGCTTCCCTTCTCTGTCAAAACGGGCCCAGCGCTCCCTAATATTAAATGACTTATTTTAAAACATTTACTTAACACTTGAATTTTAGTCGCCGACATGATTTTAAGTTGTATCGTAGTTTTGGTATTTAGGAATTGGTTCCTCCTATGCATTTGTGCTCTCTCTACCTTGGATACCCTTACTATATAACGACAAGCCTCCCCTCGTAATCTCATCGTCACATAACTATCCTATCACACACTCTGAGAATGTCGAAGCGAGATAACTAGGAACATCTACGGTTTTATTCTCGTATTCAATATTTTATCCTCATGTGTGATAAATGTAACGATCAGACAGCCACATGATTTCTTTTAAGTTCACATACAAAACGCTATAAACATAGAGTAACGTTATATTAGAGCTACGTTTACGATTACGGTAAGTTCTCTGTTACCTGTAAAAATATCGCGCAAAGCACATGCAACTGCTTACAACGTATTCACATCTGATCATTAGTTACTTAAAAACGAAGCTGAAGGCACTACCATCAAATTAATATTATTGCTTATAATGAAGGAAGCCTTAGAAAAATAATTTCGTGCTGTAATACTTTCGCTTTTGACGGTGTTGCTCTACTCACGAATCACACGCGGCGGGGCCGAGCCTGCGCGCAGCCGCGACTCCCTTACAACATATTGGTGCGAGTCACACTGATTATTGCATTGTACAATTTTATCGGAACATCGATTTGCACTATGGAATGAAATAAACGTACTCAAGTCTTAATTTAATGGACACGGAATAGGATGGGTCGCATCGCATACACCTTATGTAAGAGTCGCTTATGACTGAAAAGTTAGGAATTAGGATCACATTAAGACATTTATACAAAATAACGCTTTTAATATTTCGACAACGATTTTTAAATGCAAATTTAAGCGGAAATATCTATCGGAAGACTGCTTTTACAGGAAGCCACAGTGTATATCGAACACTAAACGATCGAATTACTTAACTAACAGCACGCGCGTCGCGGCGCTTCGCACTCTGTGGTTACTACATTGTCACAAGTAAGGCGGTTACAATCAGTTCAATAAATTTGGCATGATCAGGAGCTATACGGGTATTACTCTGATCTGTGGAGTATTATGGGCTAGTATGTCTCGATTGATACACTAAGGAAACTACCGTCTCTCTGACGACGCGAGTTTACGCGGCCCGGGAATTGCTGGGATCGCACTATCAGGCAGTCAGCTTAGTAATATTGTGAATTTTGATCCTTCCTTACTAAAATCACGTTCGAGTTAGTGTCTATAAAAAAATTATGGCCAGTTCTTGAGGAGACATACCTCATTTACGCTACTGTAGACTGTAAGCGAAATTCTTTCACAAAATATATTTGAGCCTATACCTGACTGAAAAATAAACACAATAACGATCTACATATTATTCGTCCACTACGTACAAAACCTGTAGTTATCTATCTCAGTTCCTGTATCGTTTAAAGTCGGTTCACGTGGATTGAACAAATAGGTTGTTGCTTATAATCGTCAGTTAAAATACAGTTATATATAAAACATTTTATCTAGTGTTCAGTCCGTGTGTTGTATAAATATTTTCCTACTTCTTACACGACTTTAATGATTTGTAAACTTTGGTTCTGATGAAATTCACGACGTGCCAAAATAGAATCGAACAGTTGCGATATAGTATGCATTTACTCGTACCCATCAACAATGTATATACATGTATACATATCCATGTATAATTTATATATATTCAATATAAAAATATATTATTTTTATATAAAGTCATAAAGTGTACCCAAAACCTACGTGATGGTACAAAACGTGTTCACCCGCACGTGCGCACACCTGGATTCGAACCCTTTACAATTTCAATGTGGAAAACAATTGTGGAATTTTCGTTTGGTGCTCTATTGGAATGTGCCGACCGCCTATAACATAACACCTACGGTGGATTCAGTATATGATTCTCAAAAAAGGATCACCTCAATATTCACGTATTCAAGATGAGTTTGAACGTACAAAAATTTGTATAGACTCGTAAAATGTATAAATAGACATTTACATACAACTGCTTATTGCTAAATGTCACTGTACCATCAGCTCGGGCGGGCCCGCCGAGCCGTCCCGCCCGCGGCGAGCTGTGCCCCGTAGCTGCTGAAACTTCCATCGGACCACTAAGTTAAGGGATACAATGTCCATGAATGATAACTTAATCACCAAAAAACTATTCGACAATTTTACTGTATACATAAATTCAGTCTGTACTCGGGTTTGGCAACGACGTTAACATTATTCTTTAAGTGTGCATGAAACAAATTATTTGTAACGTTAATAGATTGCGTTCGAGAACGATTGCTTGTAACGATTAGGCTGCAAATGGATTTGATTTATGAACGTGATACATGAAACGTACGGTCTACTCACTACGCGTACGTTGTATGTCGCGAGCACCTTATTGGTATCGTAGGTCCACATGTAATATTTATGTCGTATTATCCTTAGAAGACTCGGCGGCCAAGTTCCTTAGGCACATGAGGGTCGAACGTACATACATATACATACCTACTAAGAACAAACGAAGAATACCAAATGAATCTATTGGATACTCGCGATCTATGGAAGACTGCACCAGCGTGAATGAAGTAAGGTAGATAATACTGTATAGTTTAACGGTATAGTACCATATATATATTTTTTTCAAATAAAAACGACTAAAGCACCATGCCAAACGCATTATGAACATATACATACATACATATATATATAAATATACCTTACTCACGACCGTAATCCCACGAGGTGGTGACGATATCTACACCGAATTTTATCTGTCGTAGTTTTAGTTTTGTTTCGTACCATAGTATAAGAAAAAATACCCGTAACTAGGATAAAATCGGCGTCAATAACAATCCATAACGTTCTCTAACGACTATCGAAGACGTTTAATCAGTCTTGGGATTCATTTCTTTCTTATACTATGACTATTATTCCAATTCGTAAAGATCTGTTGTCTAACTATAACAACATCAAAGAGTTACTCTTTTTTATTGTATTTTAGAAATACCTAATTTCATTGAAGATTTTAAATCTTCGCCATATTATTACCGCAAGGGCTCCTATTCGTTTTCAACCTCATTAAACACGTCTCTTCTAAACTTTACACGCTGATAGTTACACTTATTCTTTCACTTGATATGACCATTTCTTATTTATCTTTCTATTTCAACCGTGTCGGGTGTTGCTTATGCGTTCTGTAGTCAATCGTGATCAGGAGAACGTTTTAGTTTTAAAGGAAAATCATAAAATCATCTTAAAAGTACTTCTATAAATATAACTACAAAAATTTTAAAATCCGGATTGCACACTTCGCTCGCTATCAATGGTAATGACGCGTTAAAAAATTCCAGCTCTCTTATATAATATGACACTGATCAAAATAATAAAAAAAAACGTAATCTCCATTTTGCGGAAAAAACTAAATTTTAAAATTCAATCATGAAAATTAAACTATTCTAAAATAAATACCTAACTATCTTAAATAATCTTGTCAACATGTTCAAAACCTGCGCCTAAAATCTTATATTTGAAAATTTTCATAAAACAATGATAAAATTATAATGTAAAAACACATTTAAAATTGCAGCTACATCTATACATCAAATCCTCTCCTCGAACCGTCAAAAGACCTCATCAAAACATCACAGCGTATCGAACGTCCAGCATAAAGCTAAGAGCATCGAGGGCGAAGCCCGTCGAGAAAATAAATAGTCGAAGCGTCGGTTTAGGTCAAAATAAGGCTGAAATGGGAGGCGCCGGCGACGGAGGCGTCGCGAGCGGAGCTTTCGATGAAGTCTATAACGGCCGCAAATTAAAACTAAAAACAAATTAACATCGTAAAAGTCACAGTTGCTTTGATATTTGGCTCGTGAACAGCTTGGATTGTGTCAGACGGCGCACTCTACTTGGCGGCGTAGGGCTGGTACGCCTCGTCGGGCGACGCCGCCGTCGACGCGTGCTCGCTCTCCATCGGCATCTGGATGATCGGCGGCGTCGGGCCCGCGAAGTACTGGTACGGGTGCGACGCGAAGTACTGCAACACACACACCTCATCTACACTAGCCGTTTCGAACGGAGCCATGTTCCACAACATCACAACATCGAAATTTATTGCGGTTCTACTGAACGAGAAGCGTGGTTTGATGCAATCTTTTTCATCTCATTGGCTATTTTTGTTTTTGGCTTTCATTAATTGTAACTGTGATTAGCGGAAGCGAAAGACCAGCAAGTGATTTGACATAAGCGTTTATAACATTTTTATTCGTGTGAGGGGCGAGTCACAGTGATAATTTTATTGACACTCACGTATAACTCATTTTCCTGCCTTACGCTGTCCCAGTTTACCTGGAAAACAGAGAATATATTTCAGTCGTTTCTGTTTTTGCTCTTTTGACTGAACTTTCCTCTTTGTTTATTGCATTTTTCACTTAAGGGCCGTTTTTTAAATTTATGGATACCAATGTATTTGTTAACAATTTGCCAATTATTATTTTACGCCTACCGCTAATGACACCTTTAAAGGTTTCATATATGCCTCTATTTCAATGGTTACACGTACTCGTTTTATTAACTTTTAATGCTTACTAGTTTACATATAGATAATGATAAAAACGATATGGCACGAATGAATTGTCATAATTTTTAGTTATAGTTTACCTATATAAGTTAGGATTTGTGACTTAAGCAGATGAGCATATACGTACATATATGGTTATTTTATCAATGGAGGTGTACCGCGTGTCCTAAATTTTATTTCCAACATGTAATTCAACTACTATACTAAAAAGCCTGTTGTATGAATGCAGATTCAAGTGTAACGATTAGAAGAATCGTATTTTAAAAAAGAAAGTATAGGAACAATTGTTCAATATATCTACTGTAGATCTTGACAGCTAAATTATGATAATTATGCTCGAAGGTGGAAATACAGGTTTGGATTTTATATTAACAACATGTGGAAAGCCTTTTATGAACTGATTTGCACATCGTATGCTATTCTGTCGGTGGGGTTGGGCATGCAAACTATCATATTCATCTAGTAACAACATAGTAAATTGTGTTACATCTACGCACAAAATTTCGTCCCACGCTGAAGATACACTGGTCTGTTTTACTAAACGCGGCAAAAGAAGTATAACTTCAAAAATTAGACGACTAATTCCGTTCTAAAATGTGAACTAAGTTAAAAAGCCTTAAACTAGTAATCATAAAAAACCGTCGAATTGGAACTTACGTCAGCACTTACATATTGGCTGGGCACAGAATCAATCGGTATGTGTGCGGAATGCGCCGGATGGGGGGCGTGGTGGGGATGGGCTGGTGGGATGAGGGCCGCGTAGGGCGCGAGCCAGGCGGCCGGCGCGGCGTGGTGGTGGTGCAGCTGCGGGTGGAAGGCCGCCACGCCGTACACGCCGCCGCCGCGGTACACGCCGGCGCACTCGGCGCCCGCGCCCGCCGCGCCCACGCTCCCCGCATACATACCACTCACACTCATTGCCTGAAAATTGTCCTCCTTAAGCACATCTACCTAACTTTACAACCCGGTTAAATTAACTGCACACCACGTCGATGATGCGTTATTAATTGTTGCTCACTCTTTCAAGTATTTAAGGTTTTTCAACGAGTTGTATTGTCAATTTAACCGGGTTGCATCTGTAAGAAAAAATCGAGATTTTAAGCGCAAGCTTGTAAAATATAAATGGACAAAGTACAGAACATAAATCAATTTACAGACTACAATTAACAATTGAACGTGAATTACCATGTGCAATTTATATTTAACTTTGTGACTTGTGTCAAATTAAATAGTTTCATAGAAATTAAAAATGTACTTACTTGCAAAATAAGTTATAAGCGATTAATCGTATCTAGGGCATGAAAAAGGTTGATAGTTAGAATTTGGATTTGTTAGAAGGGTTAGGTTAGTTCAACACGAAGAAATCAACTTGACACTGGCGTTAAATGTTCTTTCCCTCCTATCATCCGATCCCGCCTACTGATCTTGACTTCGACGCGTCAGTATACAGTAACTTAGCTACCGTTATACGCGCGTGCGAGATGTTTTCATAATAAAGTTGAAATAAAAATATAATAACATCATGAAGACACTTCTTGTGGTGACTGCAGATAATATCAAACAAGTGTTTTTTATGCTATTAGTATCTCGCTATTACGTCATTAAAGCGAGGTGTCTAGTTATTTCTGCGTGTTATAGCTAAGGAGCTACGGGTCAACAACATCTACATACTGCTCGGCTGTGTACGAAAAATTTAAATTCTAACAACAGCAGAATAGTAAGCAATTGGTATTAGTAATATGATAATTCATTACCATTATTACCTGCGTGATCGAATCATTATTATCTCGCCACGCTCTACCATTGTCTTGCTTGTTATACAAAGACTTTTTCTTATTGCCACCATCGGCAAATTTCACTAGCAAGGGCTCCTTTGCACCCGGAATTGGGTTTCCATTAAACATCTGAAAATAATACACACTTCAAAGTACATTGTTGCAAATAGAGGGACTTTATGATACAGGATAAAGCTGAATTCTTGGGCCTCAAAGTTCATTATATTACGTGAAATATTATGAACTTGGACAAGTTATAAGCCAACTAGAAAAGTTCTAATATAGGTATGTATATTACACAAGAGTACAAAAATTTAAGATGCCCCATAATTAATTAAACAATATTCCCATAATCCACATTTAATTAACAATTTGGCCAACAAGCATTCAGGCTATTTAAAATGTGACTAGTATTAAAAAAGTGTATCTTTTTACTTGGATAATCTGCTCGCATTTCTCCCTGGACTCCATTCTTGCGAAGCCGACCCCCTTGCTATGGCCATGGGTATCTCTCAGGATCCTTGTCGAGACCACCTGACCGAACTTGGCCAGCAGCTGATCCACATCATTCTCCTTGAAATGGGGCGGCAGGTTTGCCATGTACAGATTGGTTGGGTCCTGCTCCTGTTGCTGTAAACGCCCGAAGGAAATAGGTGAAACAAACATCCTGTCATCCAAGCGGCAATGATTGTATGTGGGACTGTTTCTGATTTTATTCATATTTTATCTCTCTAATTTTAAAATTTAATTATTATAAGTCAAATTTTTTGCAAAGAAACCATTCTGTGATATTCGAAATTTAAAATTTGAAACGGTCAACTGAAATAATTTAAAATAGTGTCTTTTAATGCTTAACAGGAGAAGTGTCGAGTATTCTAGAACAAATGGTGTCACTACTTAACAAGGAATTTCTATATGTCAAGGTGTCTCATAAATAATTGAAGTTAATTTCAGAGTTACTGATATTAGCTTGAAGCCCGCATATATTATCTAGACATTGAAGCCAGCTCTGACGTAAATCAGCAGATCGAATCTAATATGCTATACAAGTAATATATTATTGTTGTTATGTACGTGTTATCGACGACGTGGGCATGTACATCAGCATAGAATTTATGAAGCTAGTTAAAAGTCGCATACACACTAATTTAATATTGAAAGCATAGAAATACCCAGAGCCCAATAGCGAAAATACATTGTTATAACGCTGAAGCAAACGATAATAGTACAGAATTAACAAGATGAAACAATGTTTGAAGTAATTTCAAGTAAGCGTTATATCTGCGCCGGATTGCGTACCATTAGGGATTGTGTATACTTACAACACTCAAGTGTCGGACAGTTGGTACTGTTCTGTTTGACATACGCTGAGAAACCGTTACCGTTCGGCTCGGTTCCGTAATCAAACTGATAAATGAATTCGTATATAATCTTTACAATTAACAATGATTATCTCTCAAATCGCCCATTCTATGTCGATGATCTAAGTACGACCTAATTGTGTGTCTAAACAGGATCAAATATCTAAGTAGTTAACTCCACGATAATAGTTCTAGATTCTTCTTAAATAGATCAGGGTACTGACGCTACTCATATGCATGGGGTTGGTTTATCAAAATCTAGCAGAATATTTACCATAATATATAAATATCTTTGCGTTTATATATATGTATATATGTATGTTTAATTTACCGGATAAATATAGCATCTGTTCAATTGAAACAGGGTGTATTAACTAAAGCTATATGTAAAGGTAGGCGGAATGTCGGGAGGGACTGGGTGAGGCGGTCAGTTTAGGTGGAATTTAATTTTTAACCCGGACTAGTTATCGCAATTGAAGTTAACTTTTGATAATTCTCATTTAACTTTTCTTTTATATTGTATATCATTGTAAAATCTTCTTTATAATATTGATTAGGTACTTTATTTAACTAAAATAATATACATATAGTCCTTTTATTAGCATTTTATTAAGCTTATGATTCCAATGAAAAACTAGTGACGGCTGAACGTCACGGATGTCCAATGATAGAAGATTAAGTCACTTTGAGAATTTTTAGTATATGGTTGGCGAGATAATAGGTTAACCACGTGGTCTGGATGGAGGGATGATTAATACCGGATGAGAGAGCGGGTCGGGAGCAGGCGGTTAGTCATAATAGTATTACTTGCATGCACAACGTACACGGTTCAGTCTACGCAGGAACCAGATACCCACTTTAGCCATCTGGGCCTGAACACCTTTGGCTTGTAATCCTTTAACAGCTGCCTCAGCGGATGCGATCGTTTCAAAATCTACAAAACCGTAACCTGCGGATACAAAGTGAACACAGCGTACAATTATGGGCGCCTCCGTACCGATCACTCACCGTTTTCAGATTCCCGCTTAAAAAAAGGTTCATGATTCATGCTTGTTTACAGATAGTCTAGAAATTTTAAAGTATCAAAAATAAATCATAGGTAACTATAGTACATCTGAATGTTGCTAAATGATTAGAAAAACTCCAATGCCGACATTCATATAGCAGGATGAAAACGTGACAATAATCAAAAAACATTTAGACAATCATATCGTGATGAACATCTTGTGCATCTGTCGGAGAATAATAATAATAATAAATAAGGAAGGTATCTGTGCTTCGGTGCGTTACGTGGAAATGAAGTCTACCAACGACACGTAGATGTGTGAGAAATTATGGAATAAATATGTAAATAAAAACGAAACTAGTGTTCGTGCAAATATTGGAAAAAGTCTCACCATAGATGGGTTAGTTAATGAAGGTATATGGTTTTCTAGAAAATATTAACATTATTCATTACGAACAATTCTTTTTAGGCAAAACATATTTCAGTAGATATATACTTAGGTACTCTAATTCATATTTATATACATACGTGATTGCACAGATTAGGTTTAACTAGAAATTAGATACTTATACATAAATAATATAGTACTTTATCGATAGATTATTGATATTTTTATGTAGTAGCAATGTTAGTAATAAGGGACCTAACTTCTATTAATAATGTTTACCTTTACATTTATTCGTATTTTTATCCAGAATTGCTTTAGTTGAGATAATGTTGCCATACCTGAAATACGAGCAATATATTAAGATGGTATATTGGTAACCCAGCGTTCGAAATTTGAATTTATACGTGGAATAGACGCCATTGGTTAGATTAATTCACGTACATGAATATTTGTTACAATTTTAAATCCCAATGTTGTTTAATCATAGTCTTTTTAAACAGAAGAAAACTAAGTTATAGGTCATATAATAAGAATAATCTTAAGATATCCCATGCAGTGGCATATTCAATTTTAAATTAGTTTAACTAGCACGTTTCTTTATAGGAGCAAAGCAGTCGATACAGCAATGGTCCTTTCAAAGTCGAATTTTAAATAGAGAGCTTTACCACCTTAACAAATGTCAATATTGCCTTACATCTGGCACATCTGGACAAGGTCCTTGTCAGTGGTGTTCTGGCCGAGCCCGCGGATGTACAGGTTGGTGCGGCTGAGTTGCTCGCCGCCGACCCCAGTGGTGGAGGCCGAGGAGGCCGGCGGGGGCGGCGCGGTGCTCAAGCTGGTAGAGCGGGTCCCGCCTGCCGAGTTGGACGACGACGACGAAGCAGTATTGGCGGGTGAAGACGCCGTGGGCACCCGCGCTCCAGTCGCGTTACATCCTCCGCCCATCGTCGCGCCCGAGTACTGTAAATAGACGTCATATCATTAGCATTCTACGGTTAAAACACTCACGGTAGCTGAACGTGTAGGTACATCAGAAGAACATTTTTTTCAATCATCATCATCATCAGCCTACTCCCGTCCACTGCGGGACATAAGCCTTTCCAATGGCACGCCACTGAGTTCGATTTTCAGCTCTTCGCATCCAACCACTGCCAGCCATCCTGCGTATATCGTCATTCCACCCAGCTGTAGGGCGTACTACGTCCTTTTTTCAATATTTTTTTAAATTTGGTTTAATTCAATAATTGGATACTCCTTAATAAATATATATTTATGTTTTGTTTGTAATCATGTTATTACGTATTAAATACTAACCGGTTAAACGTAACCTAAAGTATTGTTTTACAAATTAATTTATATAGAATTCTACATAACTAAATATATTTGTTTTATTTATTCAAATAATATTTAACCACCTGTATCCTGTATACATATAAAAACATTCAACATAAAAACATCCTGCGAATAATTTAGACAAATTCAAATTAATTTTTAAGGCTTTTCTCATAATCTGCTAAGCCATTCCTATGCATCCGGGCATTATTAACGCCGCGGCGAGTCCGTCCTCCGAACGAGCGGGGCGGTAAGGGGTTGACTAAATTGAAAATAACTGCTCTTGTTGAGACGTGTTAAAACGCCGACCATCAGTTTGTTCTGGGACTTGTTTAACCAACGACCGGTACAGCGGGCTGATTAAACAAATTATTTTACTAAGCTTTGTAAGAGAACATGACATACTAAAAATACGTACATACATCATTCAAGTGTATTTAAAGCAAGTTTGTGAAGCATATTTAAGAAAAATAACAGGAACATCTGTTACCGTTTGTTTTTTTTTTTATAAAATTGTTTTATGTCAGTGAGATTTTTCAAATTACGTTTACTTCATAATTAATATGTTTGTACCTTAACGCTAGGTCCCGTCTTTAACCGTCTTGACAGAAATCAGCAAATATACACGTATATAAATATGTCAGGATAACTTATTTTAAAGTAGATATGACTGTCTCGTTGGTTGAGCGGCTGAAAGAGCGACTGTTGATAAGCGCGTATTTCAATCCCCAGGTAATTCTTGAATTTCCCAGTAGCGGCATGAACTCTGAATTTGTGTCCGGTATATGACAATAGGCTCACCTATTCGATGGTGAGATCCACAATGTAAGCGTGAACCATGGGAATGTACTACACTCTTCTGCCTACTCTTTCGAGGAAATACAGAGGAGATACAATGTTATGTCAAAGTACATATTTGATACATGTAGAGACACGGTACGATTTCCGCAGTGCCCGTATTCGCCGGCGGTGGAGCGAGCCGGTTAGCCGGATAATGAATGGGGGGGGATAATGAGCGAATGGCGATTCCGAGCACGCGTTCTTAATCGACTCGCACGTAGCGCGCCGCGGGGCCACCAGATGCCGGCTAGATTGTCTACGCCATTGTAGTTTTTATTGCGTTAAGTGACAAATAAGCTTCAGCTAATCCGCTATACGGCATGCGGGTGAGCTGGCGGCGGGACGTTCGTGAGATCAGAGCTGATGCGTTATTATTGCCTGTATATTATCAACAATTGCGGAAACGTGTGCCTGCTTTTCGCCTGTGGCAGGTCTAATACAGAGAAATATATTTTCATCATATTTCGAGGCGAAATGTTATATACCGCATAACTGCAACGATCTATAAATGTGATACTCGTTTCACTCTGCCTATCCCGTGAGGGATCTGACGTGACGATAAAAAATAACAATATGCCCCACTTTTTATTTTAATGGGAGTTTTATTTTGTAGACTAATATGGTACCTTTGCGTTATGGAGAATTTTGTTTTTTTAAATCCACTGGCAATTTAGAGGTAATCAATTAAAAATGTGTATACACTTTATAAAACTGAATAGAGTAAACATTCATATGTAGTACTGAAAATTAATTTTAAGAAATATTTTACATTTAACATTTAAAACGATTAAAAAAGTGAAAATTGCACGACGTGTATAAGGATCCTTCGGTAAAGTCAATTAGGTAGCATCGAGAACCCAATGGTATGATGTACACGTGGAAAGAGTCATGCATGGTGGCACAGTTGTCAGGATTTGCTACAAGTAGGAAGCTTGGCTTTTACGTCGATTAGAAAAAAACTATGATAGATTTATGGCTTTGGCAGCTAATGGAAACGTTTTTTGATTGTTTGCTTCCAATTGATTTACGTGTCGCGTTTGTGGAAGAGTTTTTACATAAATTATTCCATCAATAATACAAGACACTGAATTATTTATTCACTTCTGTGTCGAATAAGTTACATTAATGTAAGAATAATTTGTATTGTACGTTTAAAGTACCTAATAATATTGATAGAAGACCATTTCAGCACGCGGACAGTACGTACGAGCATCGCTTCACTCGCAAAAGATATTGACTTAACACCTTAAAAAGCGTTCGAGCATGGAATTGCATAGAAAAGTCTAGAAAGAAAGCAATAAAGGGCACGGATAAAAACTGCGAGCGATTGCTGGTTTATAAAGACAGATAATGCTGAACGTGTATTGTTAAGTGGGAATTTATTCCCGCCATTAGTGTCTGCCGAGGTACAGATCTACATGGTGTAGTTATTTGCAGTTATTTGCATATTTACTTTACATATTAAACCCATAAAGCGCGAGTGTCGTTGACACAACAACTCGACGAACGATAACTTGTGTAAGGCTTGTAATTGTAAATAAGTACGGTCGTGTTGTAACAGAACATTAAATAGCGAATTAGGTACTTTCTTTACGTATGAGTCGGATTAACGACACACGATATAAATACTGTACACGCTATATCTGTTACATATAAGTACTCGTACTTACATTTTAATGCGTCTGATCCAAGTATAAAGTCCAATTGTTTTGACAATCGAAATGTTATCACATACATATTTGTATACATTTCCACGCACACGTACGTGGCTGATGTAGCCTAATGGCTTACCTTAGTAGGTTGTGTAGTTAATAAGTAAAAAAAAACAATTTTGAAGTTAAACAGAAAAAATGCACAGTAGTTATCGTTAAAACTGTGTCAGCAATCAGTCCACATTACGCCGGTCACCTGTGCAATTTACTCAATTTAACTTTATTGTCTGTCCGGAATTTCGGATGGCTCATTATGTGAGTCAGAACTCTCAGAACACCCACTACGCTCCGTAGTTTTGGTGTGTTGTTATTCGTGTATGGTTAAATCAGTTAAAACTTGTCTAATAGCTCAATTCAGCTGGCTTTCGGCTACCACTTTCACACTGCTGCGATACATTTGTTGTTTAAATTTGCCAGTTAATTCAGTTTCGCTCATTGTCAAGCGCTCGTATTTAATTTCATTTAGGGCATTAAATATTTAAATAATTTATTAAAATAAATACAATCCTAAGTAATCACATTGCATTCTTTGTTAAAATTGCATTCTTTGTTAAAATTGTATTTGTTATAAATAAAATTGCTAGTTCGTTGCAGCAGTTATTGTAATAGTTAAATAAAATTGAGTTACTTGTGAGTGCATAAGGTACTCGGCACAAGGGAGTTCCCAATCAATTCCCAACACTTCGACAGGTGTCAGAGGGTGGTTGAGGGTTGGGGTGACAACACTTGACGAGCACGTAATCATCTCTCGGCAAACACGACACAAACTTCTGACGCTCAGTATTTGCTAAAGTTTGCAATGCACGGCTTAGCATAAAAATGAGATTCCTTTGCTTATTCCTACGTAGCTTAAGAGGAAAAATAAAAATGTTTTTGATTTAGGAGGACCCTGCGTATTTTAACTTGTTTTGATTTGTTTGGAATTTCCTAATCTCCGCATTCGTCTTTGGAATATCGGGATGACGAAAAAGCTAAATTTGTTGGGTTTTATTTGTGTGTTTTTTTTCATCTTAAAATGTATTTACATTATACATAAAAAGTAGGTATATCAACTTTTTTGCAGTTTTTATTTGATACCTATATGATTTTGTAATTTGCTGTACCCCAATTATTTATTGTTGTTAATTATAACATAAAATATTATCTGATAAACTACCTCGTAGGTCGAGTGGTTGCAAGCGCGTGTACCGATCGGGAGATCCTGGTTTCAAATGCTTGGTCGAGTACTATTGGATTTTTCTATTTTTGAATTTAGAATTTCTAGTAGTGACTCGGAGTCTGGATTTGTGCCCGGTGTAGTGCAATAGGCTCACCATCTGTTCCATGGGACTTAAACATAATTGGTGAAACTTGGGAATGTACTAAACTGCTCTGCGTACCGTTTTGGGGAAAACAGGCGTGAGATTACGTTTATTATGTCATTTTATTAAGTTCCTTTACAAAACTGTAAGTGGTGGCGTTTCAAAAAGAGAATAGCAAGACAGAAGTGTGTTGAAATGAAGTAAGTGTGTTGCACTTGCAAAGTTTCTTTTTTTTGTATCAAGAATTTCCGCCACATTTTACGAGTAAGTGTTGCGCGATAGTACACGAAGCTAGGGCGAGTAGGTTCGTAGGTGGAGTGCGTACGTAGAGTCAAGTTAGGATTCGGAGGACGCCAGAGTGCGCTGTTGGGGTCGGAGGGCCCTTACTCTACTTGGAGAGTTTCATCGCCGTTTATGTTGGGGTAATTTTGAAAAAAGAGGCAAAATTTTTAATGCGCGTTGAAATTTTCGTACGGAATCGTTTTAATAATCTTGGTCGTATGTATGTTCACTAATATGTAGTTTTTTTTATTAAAGTACATATTGTAGGATAATTATCAAATGAATATTGCGCGGAAAGAAAATGTATAATTTCCTTCATATTTTTCTTTTAGAAAATTTAACTTTATTATGCAGGGCTTCCTAAACTTACAATATTTAGTTAGATTTTATTTCGTCGAGACAAACAAAAGAGCAGTAATAACAGTTTATCTAGGACGAAGCGATTTGCTAAATCTTTTCAGTTACAGACTGCGAACGAGTGGAACTACCTACCGGCGTCCATTTTATCAGATTCGTACAACCTGGAATTATATAATTTTAAGACCATAATGAATAGGCATTTCCTAAGCAAGCGTGCTACTTCCTAGCCTGGACCTCGCTTTCCATTAGGTGAGATTGCAGCCAAATGCGAGCCTGATATCAAGCTAAATAAATAAATTAAAATATAATGTAGTTAAGTGTATGCAGTAAATCTGTAGAAAAGTACCGACAAGTACCTATTAATAAAGAGTATTTGCATAGTACATATCGTATTTGCATCACACTCTCCTCATAACAAAGTCGCAACAACTCGTCGATTTTCGTTGCTACGTAATCATGTGTTTTATTCAGTGA
>DWDT01000737.1:0-18923 GCA_018245595.1 Microceris scylla
TGGTGCAGTAGTTTTTGAGTTCATACAGACAAACATTCATTTTTATATAATAGAATAAGAAGAAGAAGATTAAATATACTTGTGTATAGACTTCTTCTCCAAGTCCCTCCCCAAATTCAAATTCAAATTATTTTATTCATCATAAGGTATATACATACACTCAATGAAACTCATGTTTTAGTTATACTTCGGCTTTGTGCGCGCCACAGGCTATAGTAGGCCGGGAGAAAAAAGCCGGAGAAAAAAAAAACTCCCAGCACTCCCATCTAATGAAGGTCAGCGGTCAGCTGTCGGAATCTTGCCCTGTCCTATGCGACACGAAATCATCATTCCTGCTCATCACCCCTCGTAGATCGGTATGTTGGTCTAGTATGTTGGGTTTTTGTGACTTGAAATTTTTATTATTAATTCGAAATCTGAATCTGGTTTCATTAGCAATAGCCTCACCCTCTTTTCCATATTGGGAAGTAAATGTAATTGGCGGATGTGGGAGTGTACCACACTCCTCTGCCTACTCCTTCGGGGACTACAGGCGTGATTTTGCGTATATGTACATTTTTATCATATAAAAAACTTTTAATGATTTCTGATATGTAAATATCGATGTGAAATATTCGACCAATGTGAAATTTGCATATATTGCAAAAATATTGCACAGTGTTGCAAAATAATTAAAGAGATTAATTGGTTAATAATTCGATTAAATATACATTTGAATACCAATAAATTATACACGTACGGTGTTCTGACCATGCTGACAATGCATGTTTTAATTAAATAGCAACAACTCTAAATAGTAAGATGAAAAGGCTTACATTTCTCTCTATATTGTAGTCTAAGGACTCTAAGGTATCAGTTTTAAGAATCGAAAGTAATGAACTGATACGTTTTCATATCTATTATCTTCTATTAAATAATACGAATTATAAAGAAATAAGTCGTAAAAACAAAGTGACTGGTACTAACTTATCTCGTAAAAATAAAGTGACTGAATACTAACTTATCTCGTACTATTAAGTATGAACTGCGCTAATGATACAAACATTGACCCCTGTCACCAGTTAAATATCATCTTATTGACAACTTATAGTAACTGGATTGAATGTCACCAGTCAAATTACCTAGAGTCTTGTCCGAGGACGGTTGCATACGCCCATGGGCAGCAACGGCCAATTTTGACTGTTGTATGTTCGTTTGCTACTTTTAAAAATGGCAAAACCGAGATTGTGGATGTAAGTTTAAAACACGAAAGAAAATATTCATCACCACACAGTGGCCAATGCTTTATTTGTGCTCTAACATACTTTGACTAATGTAACTTATGTTAAATATTAAATAAACTTAAATACTTAAATTACTACATTGCAATCTCATCAACAGTTCACATTCTGACCAGACAGCTCAGTTTAGAATTGGTAGCGGCATTGCAGACAATAAGTTCATTTAATTCATCGTTAATGCTTGTAACCAAGGTTAGCGTAGGGTAGATCACCCAGAGATGGAAGGAGGATGCTCTTGTCCACTGCTCCGTAGCCGTGGCCATCCAGTTGTCCATAATTCAGCAGCGGTTCTTTAATATAGCCAGCTCCGTAACCGCCCAGTCCGTCCAATCTCAAGCCTTTCAATCCGAGATCCAATCCCTTATATCCTAAATCAGCACCTTTTAATTCCAGATCGTATCCCTTATATCCTAAATCGGCTACTTTCAATCCCAGATCGTATCCTTTATATCCCAAATCGGCACCTTTTAACCCGAGATCGTATCCTTTCAATATGGGATAAGGTGCCGGATAGATAGGCGCGGGTAAAGGCGCGCGTAGGTACTGAGGTGATTTAATAATAGGCGTAGGAATATACGGTTCTTTCAAGATGGTTGGTGGCAAAATGGGTGCCTTGTATACGGGCGCGGGTAGGATCGGCTCTGACAGAATGGGTGCGATTTTTCCGGACGCGGGGAGGATGGGAGCGGGAAGCACGGAATCCAATGGTAGTATAGACTTGACCACCGGTTCAGCTTTATAAAGTGACGCACTGGACACCGCACCACCGTAAACGGGGCCGCTCACGAGAGGAGCGCTGGCTAAGCCGTCCAGTTTCGCAACTGGACCCACTGTGATAGGGAGAGCGTGTCCGTCACCTAGGACTGGAATGGGGGCTTTGTAAACGTGGGGAGTGGTCGGGTGCAGGTTGGGACCGATTTTCTTTACGACTGCGTTGAAACCTGACTTATCATCTGCCCAGTATTCCACCACTCGCACGCTACCGTCCGGTTCCACCAGCGAATAGGCACCTACAATTACAACATAAATTTAATATTATCTTCTTATACTATATAAGAATGATATATGCATATACATATATGCGTGTGAGCGTGTGCGTGTGTGGGTGTCTGTGTGTCTGCGGGCGTGCGCGCGCGCGCGCTTTTGTGTGTGTGTGTATGTATACACGTGCCTGTGTATATATAATGTTATATTATATAATATGAATATTTTTATGTAATAGGTTACCTTTAACCGCGTCTCCATCGCGTCGTTCCCATTGCGCTTTATTATCACCAGTGTGTGGGTCTTTCACAGCATACTCAAACGCATAACTGGGATAACTCTGAAAAAATCGTCTCAGATTTAATGGATACGATATTTCATTACATTGTTGGTATTTCAATTAATTAAATATTAGGTACATTAAGACATGTGAACTTTGCCTATGCGTATTTGGCCAAAGTCACAGTCGATGGCATTTACCCTATAATTCTGAGACGAGACCGATGTCCAATAAGGCAGCAAGGAAAGGGTTAAAAAAAAATTTTAAACGTACGTAGTAGTTTAGAGACGCGTGTCCTGGCGCATAAATAAGGCCGTCCAAACCTCCATCACCCTTGATTGACGCGGACAGCGCCAGCAGGCAGGTTATCTGCGGATCAAACATCACCCAAGTAGACTAGTAATGAAGTCATCGATTATCACAATTACATAATTATATAGAATCACTCGTATATAAAAAAACACGGACCACGAGAATATGTTTCATGTCGCCGTAGCCGCATCGACCACTTGCAGTCATCAACGTACTGATGCTTAAATACCAACATGAACCATTTATAGGTGATTGGCTCTAAGACCTTCACGTCCTGCCGTTGGGTCGGATGTCGACTGTTTCACGCGCGCGCGGCTCCAGCCAGCAGTAATGTTAGTCGAGGCTTGCATCAGGCTTCCTCATTTTCATACAGCCTTCGCCGGTGAAAACGCATAAACTGATTGTATAATGCGTTTAGCGTTTGTTTATTTATCGTATGCTAACGTCAAATAGCGTCAAATTTAGTGTTTGTCTGCATGTATATAGGTTTGTATGTATGTATGAAATACGGATGATAAATTTGATATCAAACGCTATTTGCCATTGTATTATTTAACATAACATCACGGCAACATTATCCGAAGGAGTAAGCAGAAGAGTGTAGGACACCATAATACATTCTCCGACCCGGAGATCTAATCCAAGAACTTGATCAGCAGCTGCGCTTGAAACCACTCGACCAACGAGGCAGTTGAATTGTTTGATTATCGTTTATTTAATAATATTTCTAAAAATCATTGAAGCAGTTCGGTACGTCTCGTTTAACGCAACACAATACCTCGAAACATAGCGACGATCTGCTCTGATTGTGATTGTACATATGTATGTGTATGTTAGTATACATATGTATGATATGTATTAGCTTCATTTAACGTATTCTAATATAGTCGATATTAGACATAATATAGCACGCGACCGTTGCCTGTAGTGGTAAAAAAAAATATTGTCCATTTCTGCCCCGCTGTTATTTAATTTAGCTTCGGCAATAGTTTCATCATCCTTAACCCTTACATAACTCTTTAACTTAGATTTTTATAACGAAGGTTCTGCTATCGTCTTCCACGCTGCTTAATTGCTTGTCTGTAATTTGGTATCTTCTGTAGGCTGAAGCCAAGTCCCTTTCGGAGTAGGCTCCGTAAGGAACCTGGCTTGATGATATAATAATAATAATTGCAATCGTTTCCTGTGGAACAATCTCTTAAGACGATGTTAAAATATAAAAACGCGAGTGTGTAGGTACTTATATACGCACGTAAGAAGTTATACTTCTTTGGTGTAACAAGATAAAAATCTTTCTAAAAATGTTATCCTTCCCGTTATCCTGTTTGTACAGAAAACGACACTAATAACGCATTATATATTTAAATAATATTTATTTAAATGTCATAAAAAAAATCTAAAAACTTGACTAACTGTGCGTATTTGTGTGGCAATAAACGATTTTATTATTATTATTAACTA
Organism: Microceris scylla; assembly: GCA_018245595.1. Taxonomy (NCBI): domain Eukaryota; kingdom Metazoa; phylum Arthropoda; class Insecta; order Lepidoptera; family Hesperiidae; genus Microceris; species Microceris scylla. The sequence goes on from DWDT01000737.1 coordinate 4,318, forward strand.
ATTTCATGGTGTCGGTTTTCGTAACCATGTGCGCGCACATCGTGCTCGTAAAAATTTACTCTCATAACTTTTCTCTAACGCGCCAAAAGAAGTATAACTTCAATAATTGTGTTCAAAATGCTTCTCTGTTTTAATATTTCTTGTTATATGTATAATCCTTGACGATTAATTTATCGTCGATAATGCCTATGAATGTAACATTACATAACAGTTTAATGATTACAATCTATTGCGGTAATGCACCGCGGAGGAAACACTAAAACTGGTTGTCAAAAGTATTGAACCGTTTTTAGCTAATATGTCTTAACTTTAGCTAACGTCTAAGCTTTATGTCTTAACACTGGCTGTACTAGTTTTCTCCCGCGTAATTATATACCATATACCTTTTTATCTTCGCTTATGTCGCAAACTGTTTGGACTCGGTTCGCGACTTGAGTTTAATGACTTTGTAATGATATATTACCCTTATAAATTTAACACCCATTGTGTAATATGTTCATCATGATTTATAGTGTTCGCAAAGAACACAAAATTAATATGTATATCTACATTTTAATTCGAAATAATTAATATAAAATTCAAATTTAATTATTTTATTTTAATGACCACGTTTACATTAATTACATTCAGCGCGTTATATGATTATATATTATATATTATTTCTTGTGAACAATAAACAAGGCGCTACCACACATCAGCAATTCAAATTTATTAAAATATTTTATGAAATACTATTTTCACGGACGTTCTTATATAAAAACATATTGTTTTGAAATGGTTCGAGATATAATGAGTATATTTCATAATTATGAAAAATAGAGGTACCTCTATAGGTTATGTCCACATGTGAGACAATTTTATTTAGATTTAAAGCTATTTTATTTATTTACTTAATCAAAAATTAAGAAAAAAAATCGTGTATTCAGATACTTACACTAATGTACATAAATATATCTTATTAACAGTAAAAAAATCGAGTGTTAAGGACGGTGATTGTCGCAAGCAGGCGTACAGCTGCCTGCCGGCGACGGTGCTGGCGTCGTGCGTGGAGAGCGTGTGGGCGTCGAGCGGCGAGGGGCCGCAGACGCAGCTGTCGCGCGCGCTGTGGCTGTGGTGCGGCGCTCTGGGCGCGCGCGTTTGGCTGCCGCTGCTGCCGCGCGAGCCGCGCCGCACCGACCCCGCACGCCACACCTTCATGGCCAAGAGAATCATGCTGCCCTTTCATCTCAATATTTATCCCCTAAGTAAATATCTGTTTTTTCCTCGTTAACTCATTTTTTTAGTGTTGGCCAGCACTTGGCCACTGCCTTGCCTGATGTACCTATTCAGATTACTTTTTTAAAGCCCTGGGTTGTAAAGATAGTTGTCATTTGGGAAAGAGATTAAATTATATGTCTAAAGGCAGCAAAATAACTGCTTTTCTATGTATTTAAGGGCTTAATGCGTTGTTTTATACTTTTAAAGTTATGTGGAAAATTAAACCTGAGAGGCATCTAAAATCATTCTGTAACAGATTACACTGATTTAGGAATATGGCTTAAATATATCCGAATACCTTCAGCCCACTTGTGCATAAATTACTTTATTGATCACCAAGCTACGGCCGACTAATGTTTTTATTTTTATGTTTTTCCACAGCTATTCTTTTCGACGACGCCATTCTCCTCGGAGTGGAGAACGACACCACTCTATATGCCTCAGATTCCAATTCTGTCTTTTCACTGCCGTTCTGCATTATCAATAGAACTGTGAGTTATAACGTATAGGTACTCAAATACTTGGGTTTATTTATCTTACAATTGTTACATGAAATGTTTTTCTAAAATATATAGATATACATATTATCACGCCTATTCCACATAGGTAGGCAGAAACTAGAGTCCTGGTAAACTTTTTTTGCTTCTATTTATACTCTCCTTATAAATCTGTTTTGTTATTCGACTACATAATTCTCCTACAAGTTACTACATCTTCTTTCACTATAATATATATTTTTATATATCCCAGAGTCAGGTATACCTGCACCAGATATTACGACAGCTGCTCCGTCGCAACCTGGGCTACCACGCGTGGGAGATAGCGCGCTCGTGCGCGCAGCTACCCTACTTCCCGCACTCGCTGGAGTTGCTGCTGCACGAGGTGCTGGAGGAGGAAGCCACCAGCAAGGAGCCCATCCCCGACGCTCAGCTGCCCAGCGTCATTGAGTTCGTACACGAATTTCCTGTATACCTCCAGGTGCGCTTTCAATCCATTTTTATAAACATTGGATGTTTCACATATCCCATGGTCCGCTTTGAAAATACCTTTAACTTTGCAACTTACGCTAAGTTCCTATACTTGATAAAAATACATAGAACATACTTTTTTCAACATAATTACACGACGACCCTGCCGTACTTCCGTTTCTATCATTCATAGTCAAATCTCTATTCACAGACCATAGTACAATGTGCGAGAAAAACAGAGATAGCGCTGTGGGCCTACCTGTTCTCGGCCGCCGGCAAGCCCAAGGAGCTGTTCCAGGAGTGCTTGCAAAAGAAAATGCTCGATACAGCTGCGTCTTATCTTATCATATTGCAGGTACTTCAAATAATCATAATAAATATATTTCTGAACTCTACAGACCCTGGGCTATGGTAACCATATGTATGGTTATGCGTGGTATGGTGACCATATGTACGTAAATTTACTTTAAATCTGGACACATCATACTTGTGTTCGTCGTAGAAATATTTGTCTAGTGGGAATTGAACCTACAGCCCGTTTCAATGGTCACAGTCAAAACCGCTGAACCTGTAGGTCATTTATAGTGTTTGAATTATTTCATATGTAAATGGTACTAAAACTTGATAAATAATAAGAGCCATTTATAAGAAAATTTTATTTATTTATCGCTTACCACATAAATGTTCATTTTAAAAATTTGTTTAAAATTCTGTTGCAGATCAGTAAGGTATTTTGTGATTCTGTATCGTGGTATCAAATTCTTTATTAATTGTCGTAATACCTGTAATAATTAAAGTACCTACTCATTTTCAGTGCCTATTTTTGCATTGAATGTATTCAATAATGATTATAACATTCATTGTACATTTTGTGTCGCTGTGTTTAGAATCTAGAAAGTTCTGCGGTGAGCAGACAGCTAGCGACCCAGCTTCTGGACACTGCGCTGCAGGAGGAGAGGTGGGATCTTGCCAGGGATCTGGTACGATTCCTGAGGGCCATCGGTAAGCTGCTTTTTACCACACCTATGAGCTTCGATCGTATGTATGTATCTATGTTTGCAACGGTAACTTTGAACGTGATTTTGACCGACTTTGAAATATCGGATTAATTTGAATTTTTGCATACTCTTCAAGGATCGATGACAATGCAATAATATGAAAAAATCGTCCTGATATCCTTACTAGGACCTCGAGAATTAGCGATTTGTTGTATTCCCAAAGTTGAATATTGGAGATATTGTGTTCTATATTTCTTAGACATGTTCTGTAGAATATAATTCAAATGCAGTCAACAGCTATTCAAAATTTGTTTTAATAATGAATGAATGAAATAAAAAAAAATGAGCCATATTTAGAAACAAACAAATTTGATCTTTGAGACGAACATAGGACTACTGGTTAGATAAACCGCGAAGTTTCTTATATTTTACGATTTTTGAGATAATAGTATTTATCGAATATGTTTCAATTGCCACCAACAGCTTATTTAAATTTTGTTCGACGGCGACTCGTTTGTCGAGTGTTTTTGGAGTTTTTTTTTTAACTTATATTTTTGTACTTAGACACAATGTCAAGATTTTTCAGAGTTGACTGTATGAAGAACTTTATAAGATATTATATGTCATCAATGTAACTTGGTTGTAACATCGATGTAAATGGTTGTTAAAGAAACATCACCATCGCCAAATCTTTTATCGTTCCACTTTTGGACACGAATGTCCTCTCCGAATGAGAAGGCTTAAGTGTGGTTTGTTAGACTTCATACGGTTTAGAAATTATAGTACAAACATTACATTTCGTTAATGTGTTTGAACAGATCCGAACGACGTGGACTCTCCTCGGAATTCGGTGAACGTCCAGACGAAGTACGGACAGATTGTGCAATCTCAGGCGGTTCCCAATGCAGAAGACTTATCCGTTATACTCGGCAGCATGCAGGTATGTATGTTAATAATGTAATCGGACAGCGGTATTTATATTATTAAACAATATTACCAATAGAAAACTGATGCAAAGTGAATTTCATGGCTTATGTCATGTGGAAGAATAATATTAGGTGGAAATTTGAACGGATGAACATGTTATAGTGTGATCGATGTACAATAAAAAATAATAATGAGTATTATATTGTACGAGCGACGTTCGCAGCTGGCGGGCGGGCGCGGGCGCAGCTTCAGCACGACGGCGGCGCCGCGCGAGCCGTCGCCGCCCGCCGCCGCGCCGCCCGCCGCCGCGCCCGCCGCGCGCCGCACGGCCGCCGTCAAGCGCAAGAAGAGCGTGCCCGCGCGCGCCGACCGGTGCGCTACCCGCTACACGCTACCCGCCACACGCTACCCGCCACCGGCTCGCGACCGTCCTGCTGCCTTTATTAACTCTGCGTTCTTCGCCTTTTGGACATTTAACGCTTATTTAATACTGTTTTTGCTTTAATATGAAATTGTAACGATTCTCCCGATGATCAAATGAAATAATAAAATCAAATTAAAATGATTACATATGGAAAAAAGATTTATGTAAAATTTCCAGGGATTCGTACAGTGGCACAGCAGAGGAGTTTTTCATCGACATGATGATCCAACGCCACGCTAGGCAACTCCTGTCCACGGCCAGACTGGTGGCGCTGGGGAGGCTCGCGGCGGCGTTGGACCTGCACCTGGTGGCGTGGCTGGCGGGCGAGCGGGAGCGCGCGGCGCGTGTGGATTCCGCGGTGCATTGCTTGAAACGACTGCATGAGGATTTCAACTGGCCCTACCCCACTCCAGAAGAGTACACATACACGCAAAGAAAAACCAGCGTTGTGCCCTGTAAGTCTTGTTCGCAGTTAATGTCCTAATTACAGCAAACTTTTTCGCAAAATTTATGGACTATGGTGTCTATTATACCTCTTTGTTAAATTATCTGTTATGAGACTTTACTGAATTCCAGAAGGATCAAAATAACTTTCAGGTATTTTGGTCAAATTTATTTAGATTAATTAGGTATTATATTATAAATAGATATATTGTTTCGATAAGTAAATATAGTAATGTTTATAAAAAATTACGTAAAAAAGAACGTAACTTCACGCCTGTAATCCCCTAAGAGATAGGCAGAGGAATGCAGAACACTCCCACGTTTCACCGGTTACGTTTACGTATGGAATAGGTTCTGAGCCTATTGCCATGCATCGGGCACATATTCAAACTCACAACCACTATTAGAAATTCTAAATTAGAAAAATGTTGTAGTGTTCGACCTGGGATTCGAACTCGGGACCTCCCGATCGACAGTCGCACTTGCAACCAACACGACCAAGGAGGCAGTCAAAAAAATTATATTGATAATTGGCTGGACTTCTTTTTCGATACTCTGTCAATTTTGTATATACAAAGAGAGAAGCTAAAGTAATAGTACGAAACAGTCACGAGTGATCAAGCCTCACCCCACCTGTCGGCTATGGTCATTAGTAATCTTAGCTCAGTTACAGAGAATAGGGGAACATATTATGGAAATGAGAAGTTTATTTATTAGCTTTATTTCATTCGTTCACTAAATAAGACGTTACATTGGATTTGATAAAAATAATAGGTTACATAGTGTCGAGTAAAGGTGTCTATGAGCAGGTGGCAATGTATGATAATGAGTAGTCGATGTAAATGATAAGTTATATAATGTGGTATAAAGCTGTGTACGTGTTCGTTCCGCAGCGGGCGGGTACGCGTGCGGCGCGGAGACGGACAGCCTGTGCGGCGACAGCGGCTACGTGAGCCTGTCGCTGCGCGCCGCGCCCGCCGCGCCCGCCGCCCCCGCCTCGCCCGCTCCCGCCAGGTCCGAGCCCATGCTTCTTTGTTCATATTATTATATGCTAATACGAGTGTGTAAACCTGAAACACCTGAGGGATAGCGGAATGCTGCTGGATTCTGAACGCCCACGACCGAAAGTATTGGCGCCGATTAGGGAACGATCGATCGCCTTCGATACCCAACCGTGGATATCGAAGGCCTAATGATAATAATGATGAATGTAGTAAGCACACACCCCTACCCACTCCTTCGGAGAAGTACGGGCGTGATGTTGTTTTAAATTTATCAATATAAACGAATGATGCCAAGCATTTGTGAGGTTAAAAACAATGATGCGAGTACGGCATTTTCCGAGCTTAACGATAATGGTAGTTGCACAACTCGTCCTAAGATTGTTATTTCGTGTGTACTTACCTCAAAGATTTCATTGCAAATAAAACACTTACTTGTGAAGTGCCATGAACACAGTGGTGTTCGTTTGTCTGATAATAACACACTATTTAATTATTGTTTGTGTGCTTTTCCGTGCATTAACCGCAAGATACACTCTGTTAAGTTGGAAACTTAAAACTAAATAGCCATCGTAATTGTAATATCAAGGTGGGATACCAATGGGTTGGATAGATTGTTACAAAATACAATTGCAAAACATCATCAATACATCTGCGCACTTCGGGATCCACATGCCATGTTAGCAAAGTTTAACGGTGCCATTATGTTATATTACTTATATAGTTAGTTACCATTACACATTGTTTTAAAAGCAATAAACTAAATCACTATTATTAGTACAGTACGATTAAAAATAAATGAAATATAAAATGTCTTTTAAAAGTAATCAAAATACTTTATAAACAAATAAACTTTGTAATTATCTTACCTTTGTTATATGGTATTCATCTCATTCTTTTGTCGATTTACTGAAGTTTCACTTCTATCGAGTGTGAATCGCACACACACCTTTTAATTTTTTTTAAATGCGTTAAAATGAAATAGACAGACATAATGTGCAAGATTACCTAGAAGTCTATTTTAATGATTTAATTGAATATAATTATTATGTAGGTTTAAAACAATTGAACGTATAAATAACGAACGTATAAAACGTTACTGAAGTTTATAAAATGATTATACGAAGGAGTCGTATCGAGATATGGTGGAGTGTTGTAAGTGGTACTGGGGCTCTCAGCAGGTCGGTGGGCGAGTGCAGCGTGGCGGAGGGCGGCGCGGCGGCGTGGGGCGGCGCCGAGGGCGCGGGCGACGGCGAGGAGCGGCGCTACGCCGCGCTCATGGAGCGCCTGCACCACCACCAGGCCGAGCGCGGCGACCACACCGCGCACGTGCAGCTCAGGTACCTACGCCCATCTATACACTCGCCACTCTTGTATCATTAAATGTTGTAGTAAATTTCATTGAGACTAACTTATTTTTGGTGGCTAAAACTGACGACCTTTTGAAGATAAAACTGATGAAGCACTATAGATGATAGAAAATAAGAGCAGCATGTGTGCGTGCAGGTACTACCTGCAGCTGATGACGGAGGCGAGCTGCGTGGAGTGGGCGCTGGTGGTGGCGGTGGCGCTGCGCGACGCGCTGGCCGTGCTGCGCTGCACGAACGCGGCGCGCGCGCCCGACGTGGCGCCCGCTGCCGCGCGCCGCCTGCGCGCCGCGCTGCGCGACCTCAGCGCCTGGACCGACGCCGAGTGGTACCGCCTTATCGAACTTCTTGCTTCTATATTATTTCTGACATTTATTTTAAAAATATCCTCGTTGTTACCGATATGATGGTGTTATGTGATATTTAATATACGATTCGATCATACTTAACAATATTTTACAAGTGATAGTTATCAGAGGTGCGACGTCTATCCTTACTCATGTTTAGAACGTAAAACGTTTAATATTCGTTTATTATTCAAACTATTCTTTTATACTATAAATTGGTACATAATACTATTATTACTACTACTATAGTGTACGTATTGTTTATTATATTTTTTTTTTTTGGTTTACCAACAATTGTTACATTATTACATACTTGGTAACCATACGCAATATTATAAGCTTAATGCACAATCTCTTACAGGTAAACACTGCATGCAATATACATAATTATCAATCGAGTAACTATAGTAATTTTTACAGTGAAGTGATAATATACAAAATAACAGAGTTAATAATAATTTTGTTTTACAATTTTAGGCTTGATGTGGAAGGTTTTATATTAAGTTGTTTCCATTTCTGTAGTAAGGAAAGTATCAGATAATAAATTAATAACTTACTCGAAATCCTTTCAGCCTCGGATACAAGCCGTTCATGATGGCGATAGGCAACCAGGTGCAGTTTCTGACGTCGATAATCAACGCGCGGGAACGGCGCGAGTCGATGATGAAGACGCGCGTGCGCAGCCCCAGCACGGGCTCGCTGAACCAGGACAAGCTGCAGGCGGCGCAGGAGAGCAAGTTCCCGGCGCCGCAGAAGGCGCAAGACGTGTCGCGGCAGGCCGTGCGCAAGGAGCCGGCGGGCGCGGCGAGCGCGGCGGGCGAGGCGGCGCCGACCGCGGCCGCCAGCCCCGCGCGCGCCTCCCCGCCGCGCGCCGCCGCACCCGCGCACTGCGCGCTGGCCTAGCCTGCCCTAGCGCACCACCTCGCCTGGACCTGTGCACCTATTTGAGCCTACGAGTCCACTCGGACATACAGCGACTTCCTTGCAACCGAACGAGCGGTTCGTGGTTTTCCGGTTAAGGGTATTCCCCCTCGTAACTATTAATGTATCGTTTTCTTTGTAAAGTTCATTAGGGTAATCCGCTCTTACTGTCGAATCGTAGTCGCATCGAATTCGTCTCGAGGAACCTGTTCACTCCGTTTTTTGACTTCGCGTTTCTGATACCGCTCCAACTAATCAATCAGCACATAACACAGATAGATATTTAAGTATTAAATAGTAATGTTTTGCATCTATATGCCTCAAAAATAATTATCCATTCCAAAACGTACTAAAAAAATGTCGTATGGCATTCAAATGATCACACTCCTATGTGTTATATAAAATGTTATGTAATATCGTTATTAAATGGTGCTGATGCATTTTGCTAAACTAAAATAATTATATATGAAATTTTCAGTTAATAAATACCGTAGTTATTTATTGACGTAATTTTGTCATGTTCTATATCTTGGAATATAACTAATCTAGTCTCTAAAATTTATTTTTCAAATTCTTAATGCAATGCAAGGATGACGGTACGTGTTTAGTTCATCATCTCCCAGTTTCCTTCCAACTAGTAACTCGATTGTATCCTGTAATGTGTGTTCTATTATTATTATTTAACCAACCAACTGGCAACATTTAAAAGGAATTCGGTGTAGCATTAGATTACATTCCGTTGCGGTAATTTAATTTTGGTTGTGACAGTAATGGTAGGAGAACAAAATATTTGTGAATATAGGTACTATAACAATATTGAACGGAGTTGCTTAAATATACATAAATGCCGTTTAGAATTTATTTTCAACGTTTGTACACAACTTACTATATTTATTTAGAAAAATAGGTACTTAAATATGTAATATATAACAAATAATAAAAATATATTTCTAAAAGTAGTTAAATGAATAGTAATTGTATATATGGAAATGAAATTTTGTCTTCCCGGACGATGTTAGGACAAGTATTTAGCGTTAAAATATTTACTAATTGATTTTTAAAATATGAGTATTGAAATGTACAATAGAGATGGAAAGTTTAAGACAAAAGTTATGTTCATAGCAACATTCGTATGTTCATACTAGTAATTTTATAACTGTCTTCCTGGACGATGTTAGGACGAATATTTAGCGTTAAAATATTTATTAATTGATTTTTTAAATATGAGTATTGAAATGTACATAGAGAGTGCAAAGTTTAAGACAAAGGTTATGTTCATGGCAACATTCATATGTTCGTACTAGTAATTTTAGAATACCATATTATTTACGTGTACCCAAACGTCTTAACGGCGGGATAATATAAGACAAACGAGCTGCCACAGTTTGAGGTCATGTAGACTTGAAGATATCACTCTTGAACTCTAAAGTGGTCTTTCCAGTACGTAAAATATCATATACTTACATTAAAACTGCCAGTACAGAGTTTTTCTTGTTGACTGTCCATAGAATATACTTAGACCAAATTATATTAAAAATATATATATATTATTAGTACAATTTAATACCTTTATTATGATGTTGTTAATTGATTAAGGGCTTGTTTCAGTGGCTCGATTTCAAATCATTTTGTTATAATATTGCCTGATTGGCTGTTGGTCGAGTGGTTGCAAACGCGATCGCTGAGTGAGAGGTCCTGGGTCGATCTCCGTGTTGGGTTGTATAGGATTTTTCTAACTTGGAATTCCTAGTAGTAGCTCGGAATCTGGATTTGTCCCCGAATATGGCAATAGGCTCATCACATATTCCATGATAGGACGTATAACGTAACTGGTGAAACGTGGGAGTGTACTAGACTTCTCTGCCTACCTCTTCGAGAATTACAGGTGTGAACTGAATGAATGAAAGTTATTATAACAAAGTATGTAAACAAAACAAATTTTGTAATAATAACTTTCATTGGCAACATTTATTTCAGGGTATTGACATATTATGATTATTTCTTTTAAAATGTTTGCGATTTTTCTTAATTATGTGTGATGAATATGAAGAACACAGCAATAATTCAATATAATATCTTTTTTATTGTGCTCATTTATTTAGTACCATGGTTAATTTATTGTAATCGATTTTTAGATTTTTGATTTGCTCAATTTATAATCTCAATTTTATTTTTTAATTCATTTAATTTCAATAACGTATTAGGTAACATAATTTTCACAACGATTTCTACATTCAGTCCCATTGGTCCAGAGGTTTCTGCTCTGCCTGGAATTGCAGCCTCTATATTGCATGTCCAAATGCAACTTCCATTAGGCATTTTTTCAATCATTACAACACTCGTATTAAAATACATGTAAAGAACATCACAACCCGTTATTATCAGTGTCGTCTTTTCCTTAATTTTTTAATTTCCTGACAGTTGATATAATTGGAAAAAATAGTACATAGTAAGTATGTTTTAGTTTAATAATAGAAAAATTTACGATAAAGAAATAGCTAAAATAAATGCTTTAAATGTTGTTTCTTTGTCTTTAAAGAGAACCGCAATTGTGGTCTTATTTCAATATAACTAAATCAGACGTATTCATCACTGTGTAATATCATATTCGTATTATAACGTCAGTTAGAAATTCCAGTTTTATTACGATCTACGTTTTTTTGTTATAAATTTCAGCATCGTGTTTAAAAAGTAATGAATATTGTTTGCTTTTCGGTCGCACTAATTACCACTAATTTTTGTAATAGATTCTAATATCTTAGAACTACTTGATAAATTATCAATAACAAACAGATTGTTATCAATGTTTAATGTACAAACACTGTTCCGATAATTGATTTACTTTGTTTACGGTACGACATGAAAGATGCAAGTCTTGCTCCACCGAAACGTACGTAGGTAGGTAATATCCGAACGCAAGTCTCTGACTTACACTTTTCCCGCCATCTTGGTGCCAATTCGTAAAATAGATACAATAAAAGTTCTATTTAATTTCAATTATTATTTATTTATTTATTCAGTTTATGATTTAAGTACAAATTTATATTAATTCTGGTGTGTCCATAATCATCATATCTATATTTTGCATTAATATTTTGTTGGTATTTTAGCTATAAGTCCTTTTTATTATGTAATAGTAATATAATAAGATATTATATATAATTTTAATGTTTCGTCGATAAGGGTGATAAAATCTCATTCAGTTTCGCTTACACAAGTGAGTGGAAACATAAGAATAGACTATATAATCGCAGTAGGCCACAAACAAAGCTTTGCGGGCTTTTGCGATACGACCAAGCTGGTCGGGCTATCCGGAAAATACACGTAAGTTAACTAAAATGTAAAATAATTATTATCATCACCATTACGGCGTGATTAATTCATAATGTTATTCAGTGCGCGTGCACTTAACATTGTAATAAATATGTCCTTAACTTTGCTATAGGGACTGTTCCAGCCTTATTACAGTTGAAAACGTAAACCGTACACTTTTTTCTTTTACTATTTTGACACTCAAGGCACATTAAGGAACGGTTGGACCAGTACCATAAAAGTTGATGATGATATACAAACTTAAAGAGTTAAATTACTAATACAAACACCCCACTTTTATTTGGTGCATGTTTTCAAATGCGATAGAAATTTATGTGAAATTCTTACAAGTTGATATATATGAATATATATGTACATAGGTACTTATATTGTTAGGATATGCCCACTGGCAACTGATATCTCTTTAAAATAAAACATTCCGAAGTAGGCTATGTAAATTCGATAGCAATAATTTTGATAGTTGTCGTATGTCGAAAGTGGGCGATAGCGTCGTCAATTAAAGTTGTGAGTATGTTACAATGTAATAGACTAAATTGAGCCGTCATGTATCATATGAAAGCAGGTGCTAATATATAAATAAGCATTTTAGACATAAAGTGTAGACAGAAGAACTTTGTTTAAGCCAACCCTCTCCTCCACATTCTTGTATGTTCACCACTCACAGAACAGTTAATTATGAGATTCAAGAAAGGTCTTAAATGAAATGATATTTGTATTTATATTTCTAACATAAACACCTTATATTTTCATTTGCAAGAAAGTCTATAAATAAAGTAATTATAACATAGAAATTTGTCACTGCAGTCAGTTTTAAATGAAATTATGTATATATTTGTTTTCTTTATTTACTTGTATTATAGAATATTACCAATATTTTCATTCACTGGGAAAAATATACCCAGCATGGAAAAACAACACTGTAAAAAAAAAAAAATTTATTCCAGGCAGGAATATTTTGTTGTCACTGTACTCTATAGACATTCTAGAAGTATATGTTTACCTGCCCTAATCACAGATGTTGCTAAATCTACATACTTAATTATAATTGAATATTATTATCACCATATTACATACTTTGATAATGACAACTTAGGTTTTGGTCTCTTCTTATGTATATTAAAATCCTTGAGTAATAAAAATTTTCATTATCATCATGAATAATCCTTAAAATATTAATTGTTGGACACTGGTCTCCTCCACAGAATATGAAAGTATCGGCTATTGTAAAAATCTTAGATTTATTTTAGTGTTGAAATGGCATTTCTATAAATGAAACTAGATCATTAACTGACCAATAGCATTTGAAATAGTAAAGATACACAATTTTATAATTCAAATGTTAGACTGTGAAGTACAAGAATGTTTCTAATAATCAGTTTTGAAATACATAGATTTGATCTGTGCCAAGTTTTGTTCACTATTGGTTTATGGCTGTCCAGAAAATGTGCAATTATAATAATTTTGATCCTTCACTATGTACATATTTGTTGTTCAAATTTTTATTGCCTAGTACTAATCTATTGTTTTTTTATAAAACAATTTAAAAGGATGGGTATCGATGAGGCCTTATTTTCGCCCCAGAATAGAGAAAAAAATATGTAATACAACTTGGTGTTTTCTATATATATTCTGAAAGTAGACTCAGTGTCTAGTAACAAAATATATTTATTAGGATATAATTTTTACAATTAATATTATTTGTCACACACCAAACTGGTCTAAACGTGATTTTCATTCAAAATGGTACATTTTCAGTAGCATTTCAATTTTTGTCTACAGAACATATACACGAAGCACTTTCTATTCTCTTTTTTTAATGTTTTAATGTTACTACTAAATGAAATGGTATTTATGATTAAGAAATTGACCATCTATCTAACAATTACGTAAATAAATTCATTGCAGTGCCACTGTAAAAACATGTTTTGAGTGTGTTCAATTGGTTTTTTATAGACTACTTAAAACATGGAAAGCTCTCAGGAATATTATGCCTAATTCTCACAAACCTCACATATGTAACTATATGAGAATAGTTGCGGCTTTATGTAATGCTTATAGACCACCTCGTAAAAAAATATTACGTTATTATGTGGTTAAAATACAAAGATGTAAGAATTGTGGCACAACAAATGATACAGCTTTCCCATTAATCTAAAGTTGAAAAAAAAACGACTAAAAAGAAAAAAAAGACAAGTTGAAAAAAAAAACAATGGATTAAAAGGTGTATTATTTGGAATGAAATGTCAGTAGATGATCTTCAGGACTTCCCGAGTAATATTTTAAAAATAAATCGAGTAATATTTTAAAAATAAAAATTCAACCAATACACAGTTTCCAAAATATACACACTAGATACAATATAACTCCAAAACTATAATAAAGTGGTACTGTCAATGTAAAGTAGGGGAAAGACTTTTTGATTGTTTCACTCATATTGCCTCAGTAATGCGGTAGGTATTTAAGTTATGACAGACTATTACTATACTATTTAAGATGGATTGATGAGAATGAAGACTATATAGGGAGTATATAGTGTAAAAATGTTAAAACGATCATAATTTTCGAAATAAGTTCATTAATTTTGTAATTTTGCTTTTTAACAAAACCTTCCTAAAATAA
>DWDT01000738.1:0-18912 GCA_018245595.1 Microceris scylla
ACTTCACACACCTTAGAATTTATTTATTTTTTTAAATTCTAGGGTGTGCAGGTTTCCTCACGATGTTTTCCTTCACCGTTAGCGAGTGATATTTAAATTTTTAAACGCAATTTTGTGAAGAGGTGCGCGCCATGGATTTGACCCAATACCCCCGGAGTGAGGAGCTGAATTCTTAACCAGTGGGCTATCACTGCTGCTATTCTTTTAGGAATTGTTTTAATACATGTTACCAGTTATCTTACCCAGGAATTAATATTTCATATATAAATGATTTTGCGTCAGTGGTTAAGATGTAAAAATTTAAGATATACACCATCGAATTTATAAAATTAGTATGAATTACAAGCCCCGTAAAACCAGCGCAGCGGTTTGCTGCATTTGTGTGATAAAAATGGGCCACTCGTTTGCGCTTAGAACTTTTTCTTAACTGATTAAAATGCATATATATACATACTGGATTAGCTTATGTACGTTTTTCGAGATGGCTCGACTAGTAGATATACTCGTGTGTATAAATACTTACGAAATATTTAGATGTTGTTGTTGTTATATTGTAGAAAACAAGACACGGAAATTCTATGCTGCACTGTTTGGATTCAGACGTTAAGACCAAGGCTCATGGCTCTGACCAGATACATCAGATACCGGCATGCATGGATGAAGCGATAAATGCAGAAAAGTGCGTCAGTTTGTTAAGACTGGTACTCGGTACTCGGTCTCTGCCTATCTCGTAACGGACCTGGCATGATTGTACAATAATAATGTTTAATTATTTTGATTTAATATATTTTAAAACCGTCTGCAACAGACAGCTTCTTATAATTTACGAGTTGACGATGATAAGAATATCTTTATTAACTTTATATTCGCCCAAACGTCCTTAAGTATGTCTGAACGTAGATTTATTGCCTCACCTGCTATGTATTATAATGGTACTTGTATACTGTACGTTATGTATCGGTAGCAAGATATACATACACGGAGACTTTTATATATATTCCTGTATACAGAAACATTGGATTATAAAATTCAGCTGTCGTAACTATATTTTGTAAAGTTTTATAAACTAAGTTACTTAAGTACCTACTTAGTTTATTCATTATCGGCCTACTGTCGTCCACTGCTGGACGTCTATTTATTATATAACATTAAAATAAGACATAAGTTTAAATAACTTTGTTATTAGAGAGAGAGAGAAATTTTTCACCTTGCCCAAGACAGAGGTAAGTTTTGCAGAATTGACTGTCAACTTCCGCTAGTCGGAAAGGCACTTTAAGAAGAAGAAGATTAGAAAGAGCAAGGTAACTGTTAGTGCCCCATAGGCAAGACGGATGGTGTACATGAACTTTTAATATATTGATTGCATTTTGAATAATAATATACTGTATATCTGTACAATGTGTATCTACAAAACCCTCCGAGGTTTAATAGTATTTAAGTGCTACCAAGCAAAACAACTAAATATGAATACATCGCGGGCTCGTATCCCTGAAACCTGACGGAATGTTTCCATATTAATGTCTACATATTATGTTCTACACGGACACTGGATCAGTTAATGTCAGGGGTTCAGTGGCAACCGTACCCCTAGGTGTCCTATTGCAGACCCGACAAAACACAGGTCGTCCACAAATTACTTAGCCCTTTTATGCCCTAGTGTCCGTTTACGAGGGATTTTATACCCCCACACAATGCAAATATTGCTGATAGTGCCATATACGGATATTGTGGTCGCTATCAAACCCTGAATATAGTGTTCTAGAAACTTCATCCTATCAATGTGCTATCGGAAAACCGCTTAACGCACTTACATATATTAGACCTCTCATTTATGTGCTCCACTATCTATGTATGTAAAGTCGTAAATGATAAAACAGCTGTAAGTGTCTTGTCTAGTGGTTATATGTATAAGCAGTGACAGTCTAGTGGTTTAGTAATCAGTGCTGCACTCCGGGGGTTTTGGATTCAAATCCATTTGTTGATGATAAAGATGTTAAAGTTTTAGGGTTCACGTATCTGCATCTAGACTCAGATATAATTCCAAATCTGGTTTATTTATTTACGTAATTTTATTAACTGCAATGGTCCTTTTATGATAAATATTTTCATATTCTTCGTAATTTTGTTTTATTAGAACGAAATATACAGAGATTAGCTAATAGACCTTACCAGTGAAGTAAACTAAGTAAATAGTGTTAATGGAAAAAATAGTTAATTTACAATCTACTATGTTATGGGGAAGCCTCTATGCTATGTGTCAATGCTGTTTACTGTATATTAATAATGTTAATGTCACTCTCTACGCTGTAGAAATACTTGCGTCCTGTTCGTCCTGGATATATACATATATGTACACACAAAAACCACAATACCCTGGTCAAAAAATCCGCTAACTTAATTAATTATGTGTTACCGAGATGGAATTGAATCCTTAGCGCGGTTGAATCACACAATGTCCGCAACGCCCAATAGGCCGTCTACAGTCTAAAACAATTCTACTCGTATTTCACAAAAAATATAGTAGCTTTTCGATATGTTTCGCTTTACATGCATCGTGCGCATAAACCATGTGATTTAATTCCCTTAAAATAGTTTAAGCTAGCTATTTGTAACTACAAAGATTTTATGTTCGCGGTGCGCGCGGATAAAACGCCACGATTTATGCACTCTGTGTGCTTTTAACTTTACAGACCATTATTATTTATCGCTAATAAAAGTGCAGATGGAGTTTAATGGTATAACGATAAATTTTTGTTTAGCACACTTGTATCTAACCGGCTTGTCGCATCAACGACGAGCAAGCTACGAACTAAGGTTTCTGCTGGACCAATTAGTCTGGCCCTTATTAGTTATTACCTTATTAGTTATTACATTGTTAGTTATTACATTATTCGTTATTACATTGTTAGTTATTACATTATTAGTTATTACACTGTTAGTTATTATATTATTAGTTATTACATTGTTAGTTATTACATTATTAGTTAATAAATTGTTATTTAGTACATTATTATACATCAATATTAATGTTAAAAAGTATGTTTGTATAGTTTAGTGTGGTGTTCAAGCTTGTATATGACTATTGGTATAAGTGATATGAGAAAAGTTCTGTTATTAATGGCGATATTAAACATGTAATAAAAGTTGATTGTTATATTATATAGAATAATTTTAGGGAAATTAATAGCGGTAGAATTAGACAGGCCTGTTGGGTCAGTCGGTAGTGATTCTGACTATTGAGCCTTGGTCGTGGGTTTAATTCCACTTAGGCCAAATATTCGCTGATTAATTAATATATTTGAATTTTTTTGAATTGAATTTGAATTTTTTTTAATTCTATATAATTTCGGCTATAAAAGTTGTTTGTATATTAAAGGTTAGTTTGAGATTAGCGTGTGAGTTGTTAGATATAACATTATGTCCGCAGTTCATAATCTTTTGCACGCTCGCTCGCCGACAATGGACGCTGTTAATAATAAGGTTGTAAATAGACATTGTTGAAATAAAATCGTTGTATCGATGAAAAAGGAAATGTCAAATGAATCGAGAGTCAATAACATTTATTACTCACGATAACGTCCGCGGACTGGGCGGCTGTACGAAGTGGTGAAATGTACTGCTTAGGTCAAGTTAAATTGTACTCAGACTGCCGGAGGAATTGTACTACGAACGTGATGAGCCCAGGGATCGGCGCAACACAGCACTACGACATCAGCGTATTTGAATCCACTGTTGGACATAGGCCTGTCCTAATAAGCGCCATCGCGTCTTGTCTCCGGCTTATCGCATCCAGCTTATGTCTTCAGCCTTTCGCAGATCGTCGTCCCACCGAGCCAGCGGGCTTAACTTTGACTTAACTCATATATTTTCCAGGATAGCCCGGCTACTTCTGAATTTATCCGAGGACCTTCTTATGAGCTCCCGCTGCGATATCGCCACTGGTCACTCTCGTCATAAAACATACGTGAATTTAATGGTTACATAAATTAATCATCTAACTACATATAGATATTCATGAAACGTTTAATGTCGGTACGTTTAACATTTAGTTTTAATGTTTTATACTAAATATTGAAAGTCTACACTTTGTTTTCTTTGAATGACAAGTAGGTTGTAGCGAGGTTGTTTGTGGTTTTTAAATATTATGATTATGAAAAAAATCTATATTGTATTGCGTTATTGAAATGAGCGATTTCAGATGAGTCTATAGTTTAAGTTGTTAAAATGCATCTAAGTACGTTGTAATGAAATAAAAACATTCGAATTTTGAATTACAGTTTATGACAATTTTTTTACATCATATAAGGACTGCTTGGAGTGAGACTAAGATGCTTTGCGTCCTCACAAATTTATAAAGTCTGGTGTACCGATCATTTAGTTACAACTATAAGCCTGAAAAGCAGATAGCGTAAGATTGAGAATTATTGAGGTCAAAGGAACGAAACGGGATCATATGGATAAAAAAGGAAAAGTCCAGAAATTTCCGAATCACCATAGCCTAACACACGTAACAAAGTATCCATCATAAAGTGGCTGCGAATTTGCCGGCTCGCCATTAAGACCTCGTAAACTGAGGTATAAAAACTTATGACTCGCTTTATAGCGCCCTCTATATTCTAAACCTACCGCAGAGCTGAACAGTTTCGCTGTTAGACTACATTTCATTCTAGACAACAAGACAGTGTAGGCAGTGTGCAATAACTTTTATATAGTGACCTATGAAAAGTAGATTTGCAGACATTGTATTTTAGCCTATAATGAAAAATAGTAGGTACCTACCTAATAACGTTTTTAACGATTACTTGGAATGAAAGTTAGCTTTTGAATAGTTTCGAAATGGAGCTTAGTTGATATAACTTTACATATTATTCAACGTATATAAGTTTAAATTTTGTATTCACGGTCGGATTCAAATTTCACCGAGTGCTTGATCACTATATCCAAACAAAAGTACGAATAATTTAAGTTTAATGAATAATATAGGGTATGTTTAGATGATTTACAAGTAAATCGCTTTCAGATAGTATAATGCCAGGTTACAGACGATTTCACATCTTGTTAGCCATAAGCCTACAAGAGCTAGACCACACCTTATCGAGGCCAATCTTGTCCAAGGTCAGAAGGCTCCATTTCTCACCAGCATAGTGTCAAATTGTTCGCAAAACTGCTGGTCAAGCGTCGAACAATCACGCTCGAACATGCGGCAAGCGTGAGAACATCGGATAACATTTCCAACTTGACCTCTGCACTGTACATCGAATAATATCGACAAACTTATCTATACTTTGCCATACACTTACATATTAAAAAGTGACCTTATTTTTTGCCGATTAAAGTTTCTTATGCTTCGGTCGGCTTTTGACAGTTGTAAAAATAAAGTAGTGAGGAACGCTCTCGCGTCATCCCGCGTTTGCAGTCGGAAGCGCTGACCTGAACGAGCCGAGCGATGTTTTGATTGCGGCTGACATTCGAATACAATCGATTATTCGTGTAATGTGAGCCGATGCCGCGCATCGCTTCTGACAACGAATATCCGGTTACGTTTATAGAATTCACGTTTTATATTGAAAAGTACTGCACGATCTAGACCAGTCTTCATAAAATTCGAGTTCGAGTTAATTTATGTGTGTTTCAGGTAATAAAATAAACGGTCCCATACGTTCGTTTAGACGACACTGCAAGGACTTCGACATAAAATTAATCGACAAGCCGTTGCGAAACAAACTTGTAATGGATGTTAACACAAAAACGGATACAACAGCGCTAATGAGATGACTTATCAATGACATTCTATTTCTGCGAAATATCACGTCAATAAATACGTATATCTGTACAATAATTGAATGGCCGCGCTAAAATTAGCGTCGTACAGCCGCACCTATCGGCCCGCTATCTGTCAAAATGCCAGACCGTTGGATGCTAATAAACAAGCAAAGACACGCACATACATAATAGCGTAGGGCGTAAACAACGTCAGTGTGTGGCGTAGACTTCGTGACGCGAATAAAAATCATCGCCATGCTCCAATAAGTCAATCGGTGTGCCAACCGCCCGGTTGCGTCGGTGGACACTTTCATAACCTCCATAAAACAATGACAATCATTATCCGGTGAGCTGTGAGAACCGATTCTCGACCTTATAACGCAAAATAATAATCGCGTTTAATAACAAAATCCTATGCACAATTTGACCGCTCGTAACAAATGAACTGTCGAACGAGTGTACGCAAACGAGCTAGTGCAAAATAGTATCGATTCGGCGTCACAATCGAGACGAATCGATTCATTCCGTGAATGGTATTGCAAATACAACAGATATTGTTTCAGTGTGGTGACGGTCATCGCGGGAAATGAACCGATTGATTTCGATCCAGTTTTTTAATTGAAACCTCGTAATTACAAGGTCGAGTGTGTTCTATGACCACATTGCTACAGAACGCCCTGTTCAGAGATATAGAATGATACAAAATGCAAATAAAATCATCGCGGATGGTACTGAGGCTTAAAAATAAATAAATCATATAAAATATTGTAAATTTCAAATTTGACGGATCTTTAATTAAAAACTTGCCAAATATCAACTTATTCACTACACTTCCGGTGCCCATCCACGATTAAGTTTCCTTATAATCAAATTTATTTTTTCTTTTAGTTAAACTACTTTCTACAATAGTATTCCAGAATAATTCCGATTTGCATCTCTGTAAATTTGAAAAAAAATACACTTATGCATATTAAGTCTTATATTGGTAGCTTCTACACGAAGACTCATTTAAATGATATAAAGGGACAATCTGAAATAAAGGGACAGTGAGCTGCTAAAAGGTCATGAATAGCCTTTTACCTTATTAAAAGCTGGACGTTAATATATGTGGTGCGATTTGCCAAACAATCCACCGCCGCTCGTGGCGCTAAACGGTTAAAGCCGACCAATTAAGTGTAGAGTAACAATCCGATTAATTCACTTGCGTCCGATGCTGTTAAAGGCTTCACTCTTGTTTCTTTTCTGAAAGTAATGGCCGGTATACATAGCGATGTGCTCTTATTCGCGAAGAGAGTTTTCGTATCTTAAAATACTGGTGATATGAAAATGTATGCAATTGGTTATTGAAAAGTAAGGACTATTGACAAATACCATCTTAGGAAGGAATATAATTTTTTTTTTAATTTTTGAACGTTGAGGGGGATGAGTGAATAAATAATGTTGAAAGCAAAAAATTTGTGGTAAATCGACTTCGCGCCCTAAGCAATATGTTATATAAGACATAAGTTGTCGCAAGTATCGTTAATTTTATGCACTAGACTATAAGATTGTCTCAGCTGCAGTCAAGAAAACCTTCCGATGTAAATCGACCATTACGCGGTTGACAAATTACGGAGCGAAGCGGCTTCTTTGACTACCTCCAACTAGGTCTGCGGACGCACAATGGCGGCGCGGCGCCACACTCGATTGTCCCCGCACAATACCCGATTACACACACAGATAATCGCAGAAAACCTTTAAAAACAAATTAGTAGCCATGATTTATTACGGGCGGGTTACGAAACCGCGCTTAGCCGAATACGTTTTCCGTTGAACGTTTTCCGTTCGCGTGCTCTACCGCAATTTGAATGTGCTCCCAATTCGAATATAATTCGTGTCGGCTGACGGTCGTGCGACCGTCGTCGCCGATGGACACCGTCGATACATCGCCGGGACTTGTTGCACAGCGTCCGACTGACTACTGACTAACTTCTTAATCCTAATTTTAATTGAGAATATTCTGTCACTCGATTAATCGAACATATTAATAGATTAAGCATTATAAATCGTAACGCTTGACTTTAGAGTGTGTGCCGCAAAGATAATTAGCGAATTTGACGCCATAAATATACAATACTATTACTTGCGCCGTGTTACTGTTTGGTATTCGACATGCTGATACTGGTAATGAGCGCTGTTCTTCTGTACAGTAGCAATTAATTGATTATAATAAGGCTATGAAAAGAAAACGCGTCTGATATATAAGTGCGAGACAGATGTATATATACAGAAACTATGTGTCATTTTAATTCTTTAAGTACTTAGTTAGTGTGTCGCTTATCGAATATCGCTTGCGATGAGGCATGCGAGTTAAACTGTTGCAACGATAACCTTGTACATCTTCAACTCGAACTCGAAAGATCTGAAAATATGACTGAGCATTCTAAACTCTCATTGACGCAACTAAGCTGAAATGAGAAGATCGAGGACGAGATTTATTATTAGCATTCCACCGTCCGTGTTGAGAAACAGTCAAGGCTTTTTTATGTATGCATCTATGTAAAATCTAATTGTCCAAACGATAACCGTTTGGACAAATAAGTTTTATATAGTTGCCCTTCGCCCAGTCTACCCTTCGCTATACTGTTCTCTGGTAAATGATGAGACTCGGGTAAAGAGTGCCAACAGTTTTATCAGATAAATGGTGAGGTGAGTGCGTTAGGAGAAACTTGGGCTAAGCGACTTCCATATAGATAATTATGAAGCTTTCATCCCTGTTTGAGCAGTTGCTTGGTATCGTATGTAGTTCTAGAGGAAATGTTTCTGTTAGATGTGGTTAGTACCATTGGGTGAGTTTTGGAATACTTAGTATTGTAAGATCAGTGGAGTGCGCATATACGTAGGTATAGATTTAGCGTTCTAATTGGTATGTATATATTTCGTTTTCATAATACCCTTAGATTCAGCGTATAAAATGATTTATTTGTCATCTAGTAAATTAAGACTAAAGACCGTTCGAGATCCTTGGATCGTTGATGCTAGAAATATAACTCAAGTAGATGAAGAAAGTTTAGACAACAGTTCGACTGACCTTTGTATAACATAACAAACGAATTGTACTATTTCGATGTTTAAGAAAATTTTCTAATATTTATGAATCGGCTATGACAGTAATTACCCATATTGTATACGTTTAAATTGAAACAATTATAACGTTCATTTAATAAACGACGAGTCTAATCAGAACTGACACGAAGACATTAAACTGTGGCAATTATGAGACGCTGTCAGAGACAAGGAGTCTATGAAATATAGTCGCTAATTGGTTACGATGTTTCTATATTATTAGTATGAAAGAACTGGGCTTCGGAACTTGCAGTTTATTTATATGTGTATCGCTTCCGGTTTATTTAACGCCATTTCGATTTTTGAACTGAGGGTAGACGCTGGGAGTCTTCGAAATGAAATCGAAATTTTGTACTTAGTTGGTTTCGCAATTTGATGTTCCAGGTGATAAGTGGTTGCCTTCAGCAAATAAGCATTGTTACTAAATCTGCCTGTATTTTTTCACTTCAAAACTGCTGGGATGATTTTGTTGAAATCTGCGGAGGTCGCTTGTCGATTAGAAATAGATAGAGGATTAGAAATAGATAGAGGCTACTCATGATACTGTAGTTCGTTGACTAAAAGACTAAAATAAGGAATGAAAATTTCTATGGAGTGTAAGAGATAAGAAAATAAATTTTTTGAAACTGTTTTAAAACTGTAAGACGTTTAAGTATTATTGTTAATACTATCTGTACACATGCTAACAATATTATAAACGATAATAATGACAATTTTAAGTCCAATGCCAGAACAAACAAAAATTACAAATAACCTAAACGCCCGGGAAGGCAATCTGATCTATATTCCTTGGCTCAGTTACTTTCAGTAGTTAGGGTAACTGGATTTTAATCTTGACTAAACATTTAATTCGACTTGTAGGTTGGTAACAGCCTAGTTTACAGCTGTGCAAATGTATTTGGGCTAATTAGATCATGTTAGGACGTCACGCTTGTTAGACGTTCGTGTCTGTTGGTAATATGTACATACATATAAGATAAAAATACTTATAAGATTACTTTTATAGCATCAGGCGCGTTTCAAGGGACCAAAGTAGTCTACGGAATTATATGCATATATCCTATATGAAACATGAAGGTGTGGTACATAAATATCTAAAAGCCTATATATCGCTTAAATAATAGACCCATTATAATTTCACTGTTGGAATATGGGTCTCCTCTCATGTTGAGAGGGTTAAGGCCATAGCCTGTCATATAATATATATCGCTTGCGGATTTTTATCTAGAATTTCTTATAAGATAATAATAATAATTTGATAAAAAATCAGATACACATTTTTTCACTTCGCTGTCGAACAAAGAGTTGTGCAACGCAGCGTATCATCTAATTCGTGAATTGTTTTTTGAAATGTTCTTCGCAGTTTCGATATAATTTCGTCTGCAGTCATTTTACGGCCTCTGAACTTACTCGTAATCCGAGTTTCCCAACGGCTCAAACACCATGACCGACCTTTTGGCTCCGATCTCTTGGCATCGCATGTCGTTGCGACATGTTCGATAATGTACTTACTGCATATAATTCAATTACTAATGTTTTGGACCGGCGCGGGCGACCTTCGTATCTTTTTCTGTTTGCGCAATACCCGATGTCTTCTGTAAAATCTGACGTATGATTGGGTATAATAAATAAAAATATTTTTTTGGATGTTCTGATCATTAACGGTTGTCTCTCGCCATTAAACACGGATTGCCTTTGAGAATCAGACACGTCAAAAACGAAGTGTTGTCACGTGCGAGTTGCAGGCTACATACAACATAGAGAGTATAACGTAGAACTCTGTTGTTTGTAGATTCCTCACAATGTTTTTTTTTCGTAATTGTAGCAAGTTATGGATAATTTAAAAAATAAAAGGATGTAGTAACATAATAAACGCGTACTAGGCTCTGGCTGAACTCTAAATCATTAGGTATATAACTCGCATAACTGCAATTTTGATGTTTAAAAGTACCTAGAGTTCCAAAAATGAACAGAGTTTTTTTATATCTTGTTTATCTTTGCAGTCTTTTAAAACGTAATTGGTATTATAATGACATGACGATCCGGGTTCTAAAGTTATAGGGCCGAATAACAATGATATAGACGATATAATTAAATTAATGAGAATTGATCAATACGTACATGTATCCAACAAACTAAGCCTTTGAAACTTCTAATAACACTCAGAGAACCTAGCATATAACTAAACCATCGTCGTTCTGCCAATATCAACCGGATGTGACGTTATTATCCAGTTGACCGCGTTTTCCCCATCCTGCGACATTTTCCGTCCCTGACGCAAGCGCCCTCTATTGTACTTGATCATTACTAGTTCAGTTCTGTTCCAATTGACACCGATTGGTCTGTTGTAACACAGACGATAAGAAACGTACTGATCTCTTCTTGTATTGATATGTCTCATTAGAAATAAACATTTATTGGTGAACATTCGGTATTCGAATATAAAACACGTGACAATTCAAAGTCGTTCGAGAACGTTCTTAATTTTTTAGAGAGACCGTATTTGTTACTGCTGTTTAATAGAATATTAGTGCTATTGTACAACTTTTGGTTTTTATTTATATAAGAAAGAAATTAACCCTTATACACATATATACATTTAAAATTCCACAAGTGTTTTTAGAGTTTTGAGTTTTGTTACGCTAGTAAACATAAAAGTCTAGTAAAGTGACGAATGAATTCATGTCCTTTATTATTATTATGATCATTAATTACTATAATATCAATAATAATATTACTTTTACATTCGGTATCGATAGCGATATCGGTGTAATAAGTAACATGCATTTTAAAATTGGGAGAAATCTGTAAACAAACTGTTCCAATTCGGTACGCGTCAGCAAAAAAACTATAACGGATTCGTTGCGTGCCGAGCGAGTTATCGACGTGAATCTCCCGGACACAATCAATCTCTACGCAAAATATACTGCACTTGTAATTCAACCAATTACACACTACGTAAGGTACATATTTGCATGCATGAGAAACACGGTAACAATACCGCAGGGATGAGGATGAATCGATTCCGAAAATCAAACGAATCGATTAGACCAATTAATATTCGAACACAGATATTCGGTTGGTAAACGTAGAGAGTGCGTGTTTTTGCGATTGGCGATAGTAAACGTTGAGTTTCTTTACGTTTAAATGCGTAATATTGACTAATATCATTGATATTGTAAATATTAGTTTACTTAATATTTACTAAAGTTTGGATATATTGTTAATATCTGACAAAATTCCAACTTTTTACTGAAGTCGAAATGGTAGCCGAATATCCTTTTGTTATAGTTCAATTTATTGCAGAAAGTGAATGCGGTTTTAGAGTCTTGAAATACCTACATTATTAATAGTATTATGTAGAAATACAATGACATATTGAGATAGCTTCTGTCAGTAATTAAGATTACTGACAGAAGCTAGATCTCTGAGCTAAGTTTTTGGCCATTTATGGTCGAAATAAAAATTGCGGCCGAAATAAGGTTTTTCGGTCGTAATTCGCCGAAACAGAAAGATTACTATGCGAAGTATATTAATTGTTACTGTAGAAATTAAATTAATTAACTACGTTTGACTTAAGTACATGGATAGGCGACACATTTATTGTACTATAAAAATATTTTATCCTTAATATTATAGCATTATTAATTCATCTTTGCCAATAATTTTAACATTTTATATCTTAAATTTATGCAAGGAAAACATGTCCTAAACATCTCCAAATAATGCTGCTACACAATTTGAAGACACGAAACGCGGCGGTTATATGCGCTAGTGTAAAAATTTATTGGTCCTTGGTATGATTGTTTGAATGTTGGTCGATTTTCTAATGCATTTCCTATTTAAAGGTAATTATACATAATATATGTTTAGGGCATGTTTCACTGTGTATTATTTATTATTATACATAATATATGTTTAAGGCATGTTTCATTGTCTTATTTTATGTTTATCTGTTATTTGAGATGTTGAACTGAGAACGAAAAAAGTGATAGTCTACTTAAGTACGCGGTTTTTATGCTAAAAATGTTTTAGATTATGACATGAAGTTTTGGTAAATATACTGTTTTCAAAAAAAATATATAAAGCGTTATTGCATATTAAAAGTCATATATGTATGTCTTAAATGTAAAAAAGTAAACCATATTTTAACGTTCAAATATTAAAAAAAAATATGAAATATTACTTGTGATCCTTACCTTACATCCTTCACAAGTGAAAGCGCCGAAATGGAATCCCGCCGCCGGCTCGCCGCACACTTTGCACTTTTGGTTCATCTGGAAATATAAATTAAAAGTTGTAGTTCATCTGCATAATTAAAAAAAAATTGGTTCGTGTAAAAAAGGTTTAGGTACTTTTATATCACGCTGACAAATTTTTGAATACCCTAAGAGATTAAAACATCTTGAACCTCTTCGAAACTTCTTATTATTTAGTTAGAATCAAATAGAATAGAAGTCCAATAAGACAAAATTCCTACATATGTGGATATATATATTCATATAGGAGTCTAAATAGAATACAGTCAAAACTTTTAATTTACTATAATAGTAACACTCATACAATAAGAAATGTATATTACTTTATCTGAGAAAATAAAAATAAAAAAAAATGCATTCGTCCAAAAGACGCACATTCTATTAGAAAATATTTTTCACCAAAAGAAATTCCAAATTCAAATTGCAATATCAACAACAAAGAAACAACGAAAGCGCGCGAAATGAACCAACATGTCGCTTATCGGTGTACATTAATGAGTACGCAACTGAAAATCGCCACAGAAACCCAATTCGATGTTAATACGCCGTGACCGAGTTGCCATTTCCAATCAGTCATTTAGTTGTTAATTTCGAAGAGCATGGTGCATGTTATTGAATGCGTTTCCGATAAAACGTTTTTCGAGTAACCATTAGTTCGCTATGTCGATTAAAATTGTACGCGCTTACTGCGATTTGAATATTAAATACACTTCTATAGTTTGAGTAAACGACTTTAATAATAAACCTTCATATGCATAACTATATTATCTGAGGTCATACTTTTAATAAAATATTTTCTTAATTATATTCGTAAAGTTGGAGCGATTTAAATTTTAATTGAAATATACTACAACCCTTACCAATGTGGATATAGTCGATTTAATACGGATTAGCAATGATAGTTTAGTGGTTTACGATTAAATTTATCACTGTGAGAGTTCTAGATTGAAATCTTGGCCTCTTCACAAAATTATATGCATTTTGATATTAAATACATTTGTACGTTAAAAGAAAAAAATCCACAGAAACTTGCAGAATACTGTATAAGATTCTTAGTCAATTACTTAAAAACAAAAACGATTTATTTAATTACATATTATTTTCATAGATATAATGGAGCCGGAATATAATGCCATGTCTGTTATGGGGTAGGCAGTGAGCTCCGGGTGCCGAATATCGTACCTTACAGATCTAATGTGTCTCTGTTAGCTATTTAGATATGTGGTAATATTCCACAATAGGTAACCGTATAGCAACTAACCCATCACGTGCACTAAAGGCTACGCGGCACACGTCTACCTGAATTTTAATCGAACTTAAGCTGCCATGTGACATATTAATATGGTGCATACTTGCCCATCACATAAAAACAATCCAACGAATGCATATTAAGGTATTGAAGTAGTAACCTATCTCCTTTTACATGTTTTTCGAAAATGTGGAATAAAATATTAGGACTGTTTCGTTAATCGAGTAGTTAAAAGGGCGACTGCTCATCGGAAGATTCTCGATTCGATTGCCGGGTCGGGTACTATTTGATTTTTTCAGCTTTTCAGCAGTAGTTGAAGGTATAATTGGTATGAAACTTAATTTATTTAAAAAAGTATTTCACATCATATTAAGCATATGTTTCTTGCCCTTGAAGTTGCGTGTCGTAATATTTCTATGGAGAACATAATTTGCCGCTTGCACCCAAGTTTTACGGCTTGTTAGCTAAGATCGGAGAATAATAATTGAGATATATTATTATAACCTTACCACGACAGTTGGTTTTTAAGATCTGTATTAAATATGTGAAATGCGACTGCCGACTCCGCGCTGACGATAATTATCATTGAAACTTAGTGTTATACCTTTTTTAAATGTAACTCTCTACCTTTTCATAAAGCGAGAAGGAAGCAAACCGTTTAGCGATAAATCTTAAGGTATTTTTTATAAAGTCACTTTAAAATCTCTGAATAGAATGAAAAATATGTTTCATAAATTTTTATGAGAAATGTACACGTAAGTATTATATATGATGTATAATAATTTTCAACGTATTAAAAGCGACCTTGCTTGCTTATTGAAGACGTAACTTTGAATTTATTTAAATTCGGTGACAAGGTGAGAGTGGAAGGTGAGAATAAGAACCTTTAAAGACAAATTTAATAAACTCTAAAATATATATTTTAATAAGTACGCTGAACCAAGAAGTTAACGATGCTCAAATATCAAAATGCGTATGAAAAATCAATTGCTAATTACACAAATGTTTACGTAAAATCCGAACAGAAAACTGGACAGTAAAAAGCGAAAAAAACTTCGAGGAACATTCATTCACCGTGCATTACGTATACACGTATGTAATATCGTCGGTTGCAACAAAACGCCATAAAGATCCCATTCATTACATTCCGAGGCATCGGTACGTCAGAATACACCTGTAAAACTATTGAAGGGGCAGAGTGGACAAAACGAAAGACAAATAGGGGATCGCAACAAAACCGCACGGACTCGAACCGGCGGACGCGGTAATCGTTTATCTGTGAACAGCGGGACCGTCGCGCGGGGTAATGCCGCGCTCACACTAAAGTCGACTTGATGCGTAACATTCTAGGCATTCGGTACATTTAGAAGAACTTTACATGAATACATATCGTCACATCAGGTTCCATTACGGGTGGCAGGGAACACCGAAAAATAAAAAAACAGTCACGAAAACTATAGGAGAATTGTCGTAAATGTAGAAGGATTCGAAACCTAGTCTGTTGGAATGAGTGGACTCTAAACCGCTGAGCTACAATGGGTAAGGTTTGCATAAAGTCGATCAACAATTTGTACATGTAAGTAAAAACTTCAGTTGCACCAAACAGAACAACTCTTTTAAAGGTTGATCCCACGAAGCATACAATCAATTATATCTTTTTGTTGCACGATATTTATATATTAAATCGCAACATTTTTTACTTTATAATTTATTACGAACCTTGTGCTCGGATCGTAGTAATTCGTGCATTCGCTAACGAACACGTCGTAAGTGTGAAGGAACAGGCACAGGTGGGTCAGTATCGTTCCCAGTATACGCTAATGTATGTCCGAGATCACGCAGATAGCGTTATGGATGGCCGGACAGTTAAACTGTTGATGTTTGTATATGCTTATGATTTATAATTCGCGATATTGTTATATATAGCTCGGATCTATTATATTTACGTGTTGCCCTATGTATCGTCATACCATTTTGTACCATTACGGACTTGTCATTTAATTTGACAGTGACAGTGACAGTAATTCCAAATTAGTGGCTGATGGGCACAGATTTAAAAAAAATAAATAAAAAAGAATAACCGCTTAGAAAGAGAAAATATATTTTTTTAAATTAATAACATTACGTAAGTTTAAACACTTTTACGTGCAGTGAATAGTCTACTTCTAATGTCAATAGAGTTTCACTCTACTACTAGAGTTAACGTCAGTGTTTGGAAAAGTTCCAATTTCAAATGTTTGGGAGGCTAAGTTCACAAAGGCTTCAGTTCATCGGATCGTCGCTAATCTCTTCGCATCTCAGCGCGTGGCCGCTTTTCAGTAAATCACACAGCATGGCGCCACGGTCGCTTGTCGTCCCCTCTAAATTAGACCGGACACAAGCACCCTGGTCGCAGGGCTCTCTGTCATTTAATTTTACCATAAACGTTTGTTTCGCAGTCAATGTATACTAACATTGTTACAGTACTACGGTTCAAAAATGACTAAAGGAATTGTAACTATGTAGATATTTATTAGATAAAAATTTATTTTCTTATACGTACAAATATAGTGCCCGATGCATGGCAATAGGCTCACCACCTATTCCATGGGACTTAACGTAACTGGAGAAAGGTGGGAGTGTTCTGCATTCCTCTGCCTACCTCTTTGGAGATTATAGGCGTGAAGTTACGTTTTTTGTTACAAATATAATTATGTACATATGTGGGCGGCTTCTTGTTGCGTGTAGTAGGTTCTAAAATGATAATAATACGTCTCTTTTATATGACTTTTAAATACATGTTTGTACGTACATATGTTTTTGTACGATTATATTTGTATAAAACGTTTAACAAGATTTTTCAAATCCTAACAATAGTTTTTCATGAAATTTCAGAATATGTTAAAAAGTTTTAAATTTTTTTTATCATGATCACTGATAAACTCTCGTTGATATATACTTTTATATCCAGTAAGAGACGATTTTGAATAAAGCTACCACTTTAAACAACTCCGAAACCGGTGTGCATGTATGAAGTGATTGATGAAGGTATGTAATAATAGGGATACTCGGCATTCCGTTCTTTCTCCTTACCCCGTAAGGGAACTGGCGTGAAGATATGTATATAATATGTACTTTAAACAACTTTATAATACTAGTCATGAAGTGTTAAAAACTTCTTTAAAACCAAGAAGTACAAATAGAAATAGTACATCGTTAGAAATATATCACATGATAATTACGTTCCCAACGAAGTGCGAATTTAACATCCGATGTTCATATGTATGTATATTTATATGTTGCTGTCCATAATACGCGTCGCAATTATAAATTCGATACGGTCATCCACTCCGTAATTAGACGTGCTGATACAAAACTGATTTTATGATAAAATTGAACTATACAGGTCAAAGAGTCGTAGTGTTAAGGTCGCTCCCGTCACTAATAATGCTAATCACTATAAAAATGTTTACCACACAGATAATTTCACACAATTACGAAATTCTCAACACGGTTACATTATAATCGTATAATTAGCACGTGGTTTATTAATAATTAGTTTGATAATTAAGACGTAAAAGGACTGGAAGGTATATATTTAAGTGCATTTCTGGTTGGCATATTTATGGACGCCAGCATATTCGTGTGTTCTCTAACAAGCATTTGTTCCGTGCCAATGTACGAAGTTATCAATATGCATATAAGCACGTATTTCGAAATTTATATAAATTATCTTATTAGTTGTTTCATTGATATGGTGCAAGTTTTGCCTCATTTACAAAAACATTTTTTTTATAGTTGGCTCAACGAAAAAAAAAATTCTTCATATCAACGCTGTCAAATTCGCAGCATTATCGTATATTTGAAAATATTTCGTAATTCCATGAACAATGGAATAATCTAAATATGATATACAAAATCCATTACGCGTCATTTGATTGAACATTTCAAAAATACTCTTTTCGCATCATTCGCGGCGGGGTCAACAGTCTTCCAAATACGAATATCCGAGCGATCCGAATCACGGGTATTCGAGCATATAACTTGAGTTAGCAGATCGATTCCCTTCCTACGCGACTTAATTAATTTGTCAGTTGCGCCCAAACTTTTTTTTTCACTTTACTTTACCCTTTGCCAGTAACAGACCATATTTGATTGTGAATCATACGTACAGACAGATAAGGCTCCAAATTGAACGGCGAATTTATCGAATACAACATTGTGTATAACTTCAAAACGTTCAATCGATTTTTGTATGTAATAAAAGCGCTGTAAGGTTGAATTTTGTGTGGGCTATATCTCATTTGTAAAATTGGTCATCCGCATAACCCGAAAAGTTATATTTCGATTGAAAATAAATCAAGATCCACAAAGGGTTGTCACTGGGTCATTTATCTCTGTTATCATCTAGACGTGAAATTATCATATTAATTGCTTGGTACTCTGTTGACGTCGGATTAAAGGTTTGTTAAGCGTTGAGAGGTTTTATTATCGCGGGTTTAACGTGGGTGTTGACGATTTAATATGTGTGTAGATTTTAATATTAGCCTTAGAAAA
>DWDT01000739.1:0-18904 GCA_018245595.1 Microceris scylla
CGTATGACACGAAATTAGATTATTTATTAATATATTATAGTATTTCGAGCATTATTTCAATATGACATTATGATGGATTTATTATTTCGTTGTCTGGTAGATATATATAGGTACCTATAGTACCTACCAAAATCAGTGAATATTCGCTCTTTATTATTATTGCTTGCAGGGTATACAAATAGCGAAATGTTACTAGGTAAATGATTATTAATTCTCTTTGTCATACAAATTTCGAAACGAACAACAAATAAACACGATTCAACAATTTGCACGATATGCCAAGTACTTGGGAATTCATTACGAAGCCAATTATAGATTTTATTGTTACTTAACTTTTTCATATTATCGAAAGTCTACTATAAATATTTTTTTCAATTAATGAGAACCATTAATAACATTGTCAATTTTGAAATCAGAAGACCTTTCAAAAATCCGACAAAAAGAATACACATCAGCAGTTATTCTACTGATGGTATTTTTCACGTGATAACAATTTTAGTAGTAGTTTTGACAGTTCACTTTGACATTTTCAACATTCATCATCATCAATATTCGCCTACTCCCGCCCTCTGCTGGACATTAAATATTCAAATCGAGCACTTTTATATTTTACATTTGTGTAATGTAAATAAATTTATATTTTGTTTCGACCAAGATTGCTAATATTCTTGTGACAAACGTTCTTAAATACAAATATTGCTGTCTGAAAACGGTAATAGAAAGCCTCATATCGCATTACCTCTCTGCCACACACATCAGATGAAAATGTGACAATAAAACATTGTTTTAGGTATATACTATGATATTGGACGGCTCCTCTTTATACTTTTTCTTTTAGTTAATACGAGTACATTGTATTGTCTAAATTGATTAGGGTCACATATAAAAATAGGGTATAAATTAAAATGTTCTTTATCCTTTGAATTTAAATTTCATAAACATTTCTGTTACAGCTGAGTGGTCATTTGGGCTGAATTTGTGCGGCTTAGTTGAAATAAAAAACATTTATTCTGTAAAAACAACATTTAATCTGCTTTCGAATATTATCGCTAGATACGATAAAAAGTTCAGAGTACGTAAATAAACGAATGTCGTTATTTTTAAAGCATATTTTAGCACTAAAACCGGTAAAATAAATGATGTTAATCTTCTGCAGACATTTGTTTTTATCTGTCACAGTATTTATTACAAAGAATAGAGAATAAAACATTTACCTACCTGAAGCGTGGTTGGCTACCTGTGACAGTGGTTTTGTATATCTTTTCATTTATTGCAAGTATTCTCGGTAAAATATGTATAATTTATATTAGTTAGGTCAAAATTTTAAATATTTCTCAAAAAACAAAAATTACGTATGATTTATTTTATGATAGATTAAAATGGCGGACGCGTTCGCTGGGATAATGAAATATGACGTGTTATATAACTAATTTAAGCATGTCTGTTATTATAATACTATTAGCGATTGCTTGCACTTTCGTTGGCATTGCATACCTATAAATAAACATAAGATTACATGACTGATCGACTTTCACTTCGATTGTTACTTAAATTACTCTCTGTGAATTTCTCTACCTTTCTATGAAAGTTCTGTCAAATTAAATCAGCCGCCACGAAGATTAACTCCGGCAAACACTCCAATGAGACGTGTGTAGGGGTTTTTATGAGGCGGGAATACCTACTCATATGAGTTTAAAATGAAGCTTTTATTTCTATATCAGGGAGATTTTATTAATAAATTCAACCACGCCCACGTCCATTAGTTACAGACGTGTATATGACTCAAAATATTTTTGAGTTTATTCTATTCATATTTTTTGCAAAATACGGTCAAGAAAGCTTAATGAGTATTGCCTTTCCATATTTATAAATTCCGTGTTTGACAAAAATGCATTCCCAATTAATAAGGAAACCTAAGGTGCCTTTAAAGGATACCTCTGTTAGAATGTATTTGAAATACATCAACAGAAAAGGCATTCCATGCAAGTGCATGTGCATGTAAATGCATATTCTCATGTTGAAGAAGGTACTAAGCTACACAATTATTCTACACACCTAAAAGGCGGTCCCATAGACGTCTTCCGTGTTTGTATGTGATCAAGTTTCGAGTCTTCGGTCGATATTAGATGTAGGTACTGACTAATGTACTATTCCTGCCCTTGAGCAAATAAGTCCTTACGGTATTAGAACTCTATACAAATAAAAAGCTAAGAAAGTACTATTTTACTTAGAGCAAAGCGTCTAGGTTTTCGTAATGCGCTATCAACTGTTATGAGAGCGCCATATTTTGAAATCGCAGCATTGACATTTTAACTGTCAAATTTCAACTCGTTTAGGAAAGTTGTTATTTAACAACAACAAAATTAAACAATTTCATTCAGATTACAATTTATATATAATTAGGACTTCAAATTATTTAATCAGGGCACCAAATAATTAAACAGGACTATAAAAAAGTTAACATCGTTTCGCTTTCTAAAAAGTAATTGAAAGTTTAAATTAAGAATCGTCAAGATGATCCTGTTTATATCGTGACGCGAAATTAGTTAAGACAGTTTCTTCGAATGGATGCCAGAATTAAATTAATTAAATCTGCCGGCTATCTCAGAAGTTCACTCTTCCAAGTATCTCGTGTTTAAGAACTTTATATTCTACGCAGTTCTTCTTTTAAGTGTAAACATTCTTATTCATAGTAAAAAAAAAGAAATCGCGACAGAAACAATCACTTTTGATACGATGTAGGTCCGTAAAAAATCTTTGGTTTTCCACATATCCATTGCATAGACACTGATTAATATACCTCCTATTAAAATTATTAAAATGTAGGAATTAAGTGTTACAAAGGACCAAATTTATTTTTATTTCATATTAATACTTTGTATAAAAATATTGAACTAATACAAACGCGAGAACATTGAAGAACATTTTTTTAAGTCTATTCAATGTCCATTGATCTATTGGAGTCGTGTTTGAGGTCGACAGATAACAATAAGGCTATATAACAATCGTTCTTTAGGGGCAGTGGCACATACATTTGTATATTGAAATTGTCCTGCGCTAAAGCCCTACTGTGGTAAATATTTACAAATACTGCCATGAAATATTCAACTTTAATAAGTGTGTGTCTCCGCCGCGAACCCGTTGCTATTACCAGAAACTCATGAATAAATACCTTGGATGAGTCCAATACTCGTCCACAGCCGAAAAACATAGACGAGTTAAGCCGGTAAATAATTTAAATTGATAGTTATCTTTTCAAATTAGAAACAATCCATGCAATTTTACTATTAAATATCTCGTGAGTGTTCATATACATAATTATATATGCACCGGTGTAACTCGCGTATGTTTAGAAGTAATCTATGCAATCTACATACATTATGTAGCATATATTTGCATAGACCATGTTTCACTAACGAACGTTATGGTATTCTTTGGGGAGTTCAGTTTGAAACATATAGTGCAGTACGCATTTGAGTGGACAGCTTGGGGATCATTCTACCACGGTTACATCAGTTGATGTATTAAAACTATTTTCTAAATGTCCATGTAGGTAATTCATTAAAAGCTTGTGTATACATTATCATGGACCCAAGAGTTGCATAAAGGGCATTGTTGTTTTATGTATTAATGTATGGAGTCTGGATTTCTGCCGGGTGTAGGGCAATAGGTTCCAATTCTCTCCGTTCCCTAGGGAGAGGTATAATATGACTGGTGAATCATGGAAGTGTACTACTCATCTGCCGACCTCTTTGTGGAAGTTCAGGCACGAGTTTGTAAAAACACATGACAACAACAACAACAAACGACAAAAAAATGTATAAAAGATTGTAGAAGATTGTAGATTGTAGAATGTAGAAGAAGAAAAAATTGTCCTCCACATTATCAATAACTAATTCATCAAAATATTTTATCTAATACAGAATTAAATGAGTGCAAAAAGACAATGAATAATCGAATTGTAAATTAGTAGTCATTGTTCAGTAATTATTTATAATCGTAATTAAATGCATTATTACATAATTAATGCAGGTTTTTTACCGGCTAGGTAGGTACCAATAATTGAGGATAATGCTATAGAAAGATATTTGACTGATAATTATATTGATGAACATATCTCAACAATAGCCTTGTTCATAAAAATATATTACAAAGTACAACTCGATAGTTTGAGGTCAGGGGTAAATATATTATGTAAATATAGAATGCGTCTTAAGGAAATCAATATCGTAGAACAACGACATAAACTCTAAACGGAAGCTCATTCCTCTCCATTGTAACGTAGTTAGTAGGAAAGAGTGTTCAAAACGGATGTGACGAGGACACAAATGGAACTTCTTGATGCACTTCCGGTGCGGTGAGGGTGACACATAAGCTTACGGTGATTGATCGAGTGGGTAGAGAATGCGACAGAATGTAGAGTCACAAAGATAATTTTTTTCGGTACTCGGCTATGTACTGTGTATGTTTATCATTCCACTGTTGAACATGGATTTTGTTCCAAAATGTTAAGGGCCATAATGCGCTAATTTGGTCAAGTACGGGTCAAGTGACTAAAGTTCTAAACTAAAGAAAATTCTAAAGTTTGCAAGTTTTTTACGATGTTTTCCGTCACTATTACAAGAAATTTATTATTCAATATTTAAACACGCTTACTTTCAAGAGAAAAAAGTACGCGGCAGTGTTTGAACCTAGGAACTCTGGACTTGGATAAAAAATTTCCTATCGACGCTCCCTACTTTCTTACCAAGAGATAATTAAGCTCGCATCATACCATGCAGCTATCAATGTATTCAGCAACAGAAGATTAATCCGACTTATCCTACTTAGAGGTTCAATCAAACCGTGTATAACTTAAATTTTAAGCTTAAAATATTGTATTCTCCGTGGAATATAGATATTTTATTTGTATATTCATTTTTTCACGCCGGATCCCTTACGAGACAGGTTGAGAGCATCGAGTACCAAAAATCTCTAATCCTTAAAGATCTGCCATGCTTCTTCTATTTTTCCTGTCTTTTTCTTTTTGTACTTACATATTCATTTTATTACTAATGTGCGAATGAAGACAACTTCTAGTACTCAGATAAACTTAAACCATTTTACCAGAGAATATTCCAGACGAAAAGGAACCATAAAAGTACATACACTTGACATGCATGCGAAGATTACTAGAGATAAAATGAGGATTTATAATGCAAATCCTAGTTTTATAACATCGTGGTTGGAGTTTTTTTTTCAGGTTCCGCCGCCGTCATACGTATCTTATTGCACAGCTCGAGTGCTGACTGCGAATAAGCTACGTGACGTGCAACGTAGTTAAAATTTTCACTAACTGCTCTTTGCTGACCTCATTACGTAAGATGTCGCAATTAAAAATGTCAACCGAGAGCGGCGATGTCTCCTATATTTTCGTATGCGATGAGGATAATTATTTTTTTGTACATACTATTTCCAGAATATTAATTAACTAGAATTATTTTTAGGTACCAGAATTATTATTAATTAATTATTTAGTTTCCACACACGATTATTTAATACCAGATCATGCGCAACTTAGAGAACAGCTGATAAGCTACATATAAATACATACATTTTTACTATACGCCTTCATAGAACAAATACGGGTGCTCATCACTGAAATATTTAATCCGCGTGGGAATCGAACCCAAGATCCCCATTTCAATGGGTTCATTATACCCCTGGATCAATGGGTGAACCGTTAGTAGTAAACATATATAGTTTTATAAAGTAATAATTTAAACAGAATACAGCAAAGAATAAGTACGTGAGAACATACGCGCTAATGGCGACATCAGGGTCAACCGTTGTTACAGTCCAAATCAATAAGTAACTGTACTTGAAACACAAAATATGTAAATTACTTAACTTTATTTTACAAATACTGATTAAATTAACACATTGAACTAAAGCTATATTAACGAATATTTACAAATATTGTTTTTCTATATAATATGAATTGTAATTGCATGTAGGTACTACATATCCACCTAAATGAATAGTTACATTATTTTAGTTAATTTTGAAACGATTTTATAATAAAGATAAAGTCGATCAGGACACAGTAAAATTCACTGGTGATTGATAAAGATTAAATTAATCTATAGCCCGTGAAACAATTAGAAATACGATGTAAATATGGCAGACCGACAGGCGCTATGGTGATCATTAGCCGATACCTACGCTCATCAGTAGACTGAGACGGGCTGATGATGATGACTTTATTTCTTAGTAAGAGATTTTAATCTTTAACTGATATTTTTTTATTTGTATATTAATGTCAGTGATATTAATAATATGTTAACGTCGCTGGTCGTTAAGATTGATAAAGTTGGACTTAATCGGGTTGCAGAAAAGGTGGGAGAGAGCTGTGGGTAGTCTGCCTGTGCTCATACTTTCTTTTATAAAATAACATCAACTTTAAACTCATAGTCCTCTCTATACTAATGTTTTCAAGTCTTCTCAATTTTAATATTGTATCCCAAATAAAACTGATAAGCAAATAAACATTAACTCCGTGGAGTACTATAATATATTTATAGTGTACTACCGTGCTTGTTTTAATGTAGTGTTAATTAAATTAGCCCGATTTACAAGTTACTTCATTTAAGCTTTGTAGTAGTGACAAACACTTTTTAGAATTTTAATAAAGTTAATTAGTAAATATACTACATTAAATGAGCAGTTATTCTCTTAATTATATTTCATTTCATTAAAAACTAGCGGGAACTGCAATCCGTTTTGAGACTCTGAGATGGTTAAGCTTTTTTGTCTTTCCAAGCTTATCCCACTTCGCTGTTCCTGTACAGATTATTGGAAATCCGAATGCTGAAGTATTAAAACGCTTTTAAGGTTTAAGCTTTGTTTAACTGACTTTGTCTCACGGTATCTATAGCAACCGGCTTCTTCATGTATTCTCGTATGCTTGTAAATGCGTCAGAAAGTCTAGTACGATTAATCCCAAGTACCTAATGATCCCCATCCAAGTGATAATACCCATCCAAGTAACGATCTCGCGTGATTTCGTTTAGCTTTAATCATAGCTAGCGACATGCAACGCTTCATCTCTACTCTATTTAATACGTGCCTGTGCAGAGATACCTCTACATTACACAAACTAGACCTTAGTATAAAATTTATGTACATATATTATTATTTTTAATTATGTACAACAGTTTCTCTTTAGTTACAGTATTATCGAAATCGTAGAAAATATTTCTGTTACATAATTACTTTTCATATCGTCACAACCCATATCGAGAGTAGACCTGTGTTCAGCAGTGGAACGATAAAACAGTCGATGACCATGATAATTATGATGATGACATAAACCTCAATAGTAAAGTTACGCATAAATCATCATGAACCGCCTTGTTATGTAAGAGACGCGATTCTCATTAAGGTTTTTCAACTTGGCACCTTCATTTATAATGAACTCTACTTTTTATTTCACCAGCTCTATTGTTTCGTTTTTTGTAGTCTTGTTTTAATTTAGTTGAATACCCGAATATAATATATTGGCATTTCAAAACTTTAATTGTGAATTAAGCCTTATGTTCTATGTAACATGTTTCATTTTCAAATGCAAGCCTATGCAATACTCGTATTATGCATTTTTGTGTCGATGTTCATACGATATGTTCTTTCTACGTATTTTTATTGGGTACCTTTTTACATTAAAGAAATATTTTGAATTATGTGTACCTGCACGTTTTATTATATTTAGTAATAATTATTGTATTATATATTAATTCAAGGTTCTAATTTTTTATAAATTCAATAGAAATAACTTATGAAAATAACATTTGCAAATTTTGATGCATTAAAATCTTCCAATCTTCCATTGTTCTTCATGTTCAATATATTTAATTCCCGTTTCTTTATCTTTAACAGGAAGTCATGAGGTTCAACCAAGTTGTTGACAACGGCAACGTGGCCGCGAACAATCACACGGAAGTTTCACAGTGTAGCGACGGCGATGGTAAACAAAGTTATGGTGGAACATCGAATGCTCTGAATGTATCTCGAGACACCATAGATAACGATAACACACGCTTTAACTCCAATTATAACAATATTTATGATTCAGAGGAAAACGTGAAAATAATCTACAATAGAAAAGCAACAAAAACGGAGTGTATACCATCTCCATCTGATAATATTGCGGAGGCAACCGTTTGCAACAGGCAATACCGAATTAATACCCAAAGTGAGAACATTACAAATTTAATCGTTAATAAGCCGCCGAGTAATCTTAAGGAAGGCGTAGAGGTATCTACGACTCGGAAAAGTTTCTTATGTAAGCAGTTAAAGTGCTGTAATTTTGAGCAATTGGGTAAAAGTAAAATTCTTAGCTTGTGATTTATCTATTTAATTGTTTCAGCTGATGCTGATTCCCCAGTTCTCTTTGATGAGGAAAGAGCATTGGAACAATTCGATACAGATGAAATGTCTGAAAACGGCACTAAGCCCGTACCAAGAGGAATAGTAAATCCTAACTACCCCGGCTTTCAACATTTAGCGCATACTCTACAGGTAAAATTTCATAAAAGGCGAGAAACCCGTAAAGTGTTAACTTTTAATCGAGTCATAACAGAAGCCCCAGTACATTAGCAAATCTAACTAGGTGTCGAGTATTTATACGTCCTAGTTTTGCTTAAAAGTTTTAACACTTGGAATTTTTCAATACAATGAACATTATTATTAATCGTATTTTATGTGTAGGTTTTTTTTAAATAAAATACACTTGAACATACTTTGTTTATTATCTAGTTTCTATACAATTTTTATTAATAACTTTTATATTGTACAGGACTATTCTTCAAATATAGAGAATTTTTATCATTCAGAAAATGACATGACAGATGACGATTTGGACACTGATATCATAGATCTAGAAACGAATCAAAACGATACCACTATTGGAACTAAAAATTGTAATAATAATAACAATATAAATAAAATCAAAGGCACCCATTTAAAAGACTCACCCAATGAACTATGTTGTTTGAAAAACGTAGTAGACAGTGATAAGGAAAGTGAAATACCAGATCTTTTAAAAGCTATCAATAACAATAATAACATTGAATCAAATAGTTATGACTGTTGCTCACAAACGGATATTGAAAATAACTTTCATACAAAGGACATAATAGGCAACTTTAATAAAGAAATTGAGGATGAAATCAAACAATTACTGAATTACAACATTAACATTCAAGACGATTTAGAGGAATTAAGAAAAGATATCAAAGACACATTTACACATCCAATTGAAAGTACAATCAATAACATAAGCGACGTAGTAAATCATGTCATTAAAAAATTAGTAGAAACACAAAATGAGGTAAGTGATAAAATATATGAAATATCTGAAAATAATGATAATAACAAGGACATTGTAAAGGCAAACGTCGACATGAACGCTGAAAATGAAATAAACTCCAGAACTGAAATGCATCTAAATAGACCTAAGTTTTTATTATTAGAGAACAATGCTAATAAGATTACTGACGCAGCGTTATCGGACGGTAAGGATGAAATTAATATTTACGAAAATAATTATGATACTGAAGCATTAAGTCATAATGTTGAGAATACTATTAAACAACTAAGCACCGAATTGAGAAAAATTATACCCAAATTGAACGAAATGCGCGAAAGAGACAAAATATGGACAGAAAATAAGAAGCCAAACGTTACTGATAATAATTCTAATAGGATATCAACGACTCCCGCCGGTTGTTGCAGCCTTGTAACTACTGCAACTATAGAGAATCAAAGTACTTACGGCAGACAAAATAAAAGTGCAATTAACGCAATTTTTAATAAAAACTTAGCACAAATGTAAGTATTCAGTGAGTTTTATATGTCAGTATAAATCCACATAAGACTTGATTTTCTTTCGAGAAATCATTAACTTCCATTTCGAGTAGACACAGCGATGCGTAAAAAAGAGGTGTTATCATTTCAAATTTGAAACAGCTAAGTGTGATAGTTTCTATTCTCATTTGGGGGAAACTCTTGGGTACAAAATACATTGTAAGCCGCCGCTGTCAGTCTTGCACGTACCCATCCAATCTCATCATCTCAAGTAGCGTATACAAAGTTTTAAATAGATTTGACGCAAAACAGATAACTCTAACAAATTTAGTAGTGAAGCAAAGTCGAATTTATCTATACGTTATCGTAACAGATTATTTTGTTGGATTATACTTTTTATGTGAACCGGGTGAAGCCACTCCTTTCATAAAAATGAGGTGTAGTGAATAAATTTTAACTATTAATAATTAAGTTAATTATGTGTCATTTATATCTCTTTTTTTAATTTTCTTAATTAACGATTGTTTTAGTGAAGCAAAAGAACGTCAGAACAATACAGCACACAACTCTCAAGGTAACCCTTCCGTCCGAAAACATGAAAACCTAAAGGACTATGAACTTGGTAAGTTCTATATAAATATTCAAAATACTTTTAGATGTTGCGACACATAATTACCGACACATATGTTGCGACACATAATAATAGTAATTCATACCCTTTTCGATAATTTTCAGATAGTTTTGATGTTTACAACATAGAGACAGCCTTACCAAAGTTAGACTTGGATGCAATAGAAAACCATTTGAAAGCAGCGAAGGAAGCTGAGAGACGAGTAAGTACTTCTATTTTTTTTTACAATAATAAGTACGTAGACCAATAAATAAATAAACTATAGGTTACAAATCCCTTTAAAGCCTAATAAAATAAAATACTATACTGTAAAAAGTATAAGTGTATTGTAGGAAATTGTAAATTTATGTCACTAAAATGTAACGAAAAAAATAATTTTAGGTCATTATGCACAAGAGTTCGATGACTATCGTATTAATTAACACTAGTTTCTGTACTGAACAAGTAGCTAAATTTGGTAATTATGTTCTATGCTAATATCATTTCTGCATAGAACAATGGTTTCCTAATTCGTAACTAACGATAAAAATCATATCATTTCTATGTTGCCCAAGTAGTGATCAAAGGCACACGTATGCTTAACATGTACCTACTGTAACACGATAAAGGATAATATAATAATTCTGTTTTATGAAACATAATTATAGAGGGAATGTCACCTGTAGTGTATATTGGTACTAATTTATATAATTAATATGAATAATTAAGGGTAAAAAACTATTGCGTCATTCTAAAGTAAAAATCATTACAAAACTAAAATATATAAATCACTAATATATCAGTAATTGTCTAATTCATTAATGTACACTTTGAAATCTGGCGCTACTTAAATCA
Source organism: Microceris scylla (assembly GCA_018245595.1). Classification (NCBI taxonomy): domain Eukaryota; kingdom Metazoa; phylum Arthropoda; class Insecta; order Lepidoptera; family Hesperiidae; genus Microceris; species Microceris scylla. The sequence continues at coordinate 11,309 of DWDT01000739.1, forward strand.
CGTAACGGTAAATGCATATATTCGAGTTCTATAACGTCGAACCACGTCTGCTACATTCACCTACTGTATTCTGTAGGTACACTATACAGCTAATTAACAATCAGTTGTGAACTGGTAGGTTTAGCTTTCTACGGTGATTCAGCAGTGCAGGCACGTTGCTCTGTTAGTATTGCAGTTTATTTGGTGACGTGCAGAGTGTTAAAGCGTTGTGTTAGTTAAAGAAATTTAGTAAAACCAATAACCTGTGATATTGAAGTTTAGTGATGGCGTCAATGCCTTACTTTAACTCTGAACAAAGGCATTACAAAAAGGACACAAGGTTTTTGTTGGATTTATACACAATAACCTATGATAACCACGAATCAGTCGATAATATATGTTGCCTCGTAAGTATAAAAATATTTTGAAATGATTAAAGATGACTACCATTAACGGTAAAGTGACATACGCTTAAAAACCATAAAGCAGGAAGTTAAAATAGATCACAGGGTTGTCCTTGCTCTAAATGTCAGAAAATGACAGGACTACACGTTACTATTACAATTTTTTGTTTACCACCACGTTTATAAAACTTAAATAACACAATTGTGTGCCATATTGCTTGCCAAATACTTAAGACTGATTAATAATAAGATGTTTGAGAATTTACTAACCAACATTAAGAGAAAATTGAGCAAAACAAATGACGAAACGTCCATTAATGTTCGCGTAGAAAGGAAGTCCGTGTTTAAAGGTTTCAGTTTTTTCAAATCGAAGCAGCCGAAATCGGATTCTCCCTCAATTCCAGTTGTTCATTATAGTGACAATTTAGCTTTAAGTCCGAGGGCTGTGAGCGACGAGTATGCATTAACGGAGATCGAATGGCCAATATTGACTGACAATAATCCAAATATTTTGGACCGATTTACTAGAATTGTTACTGTCAATTACAACGAAGTATATGATAAAAAAGTATGTTTAATAGGAAGTTGTTAACTATAATAAGGATAATCAACATAGGGCAAGTGCATGATTTTATTTTTTCAAATATTTTCCTTGTTATTTTCAGAAACGGAATGACAGAGAAGAGATCAGAAAGAGGTTGGCGATGGGAGCTGAGTGCGAGGAATATTATAGTTTGGGACACACAGACCGTCCAGGGAAGAAGCCGAGTCTCCACTCTAGACTACAAAATGGTATGTGTACAATATTGCTTAGTACAATACAACACAATGTGGGGATAACTTGTGCTTTCTGTACACAAAAATAATATTTCATCTCCAATATATGACAAATCTTAAAAATGTGTTTTCATTCATCATGTCAAAAGAATACTATGATAGCTTCTCCTTAACAACCTAAACTGTTCTTTGTATGTTTTGTTAGTGTACTACATATTTGTTAAAGAGACGATTTTACAATATTCACCTTTTAATATCAATATACTTCTGTATACTATATTTCTTGTTAACAACATCATTTATGCTGTCTGGTGGGGGTGTTTCTGTATTTGTAAATATAAATCATAAATGCATAATGTGGTAAAAACCTTACCTATCAGTTCTGTGGTTAATGGTGCTATTGTGTTGTGGTGTACACAGGGAAGAATCTACAAATTTGTTTTATGAATGAGACGGCATCTGACAATGAATCACAAGCTTCTGATATGGAGAGAGGTCTCTCTGGTAGTTGCAAAAGTTTGTCTCGGTCGAGTATTTACAGCAACTCTAGCTATAACCACCCATATCAAACTAGACCTTTATCAGTGAATATAACAAAATTTGAGAAAACGAACACTGTGCAAACTGGTGAGTGGACGATGTTGGGCTAGCTGTTAGTATCTTTCTGTTTAGTACATACTAATTATTTGACAGTATCACATATACTCACTGCATGAAGCCCGCAAGCCCATCATAATATTATTGATGTAGTTAATGTTCACTATTTTATACATGTGTATTATAATATGTAATATTTCATTTTTATCTTCATTGACATTTTGTAACATGTTGTTTCATTCATATTTATCTATTATTTGTAATATAGTGTGAATTGCTAAATAATGATATTAGAAGTTTTATTATTACAGTAATATTTATTAAACATTCTATTACTGTAAAGGTCCGCTCGCTAATCCATTTAACTGAAACATCTAATTTTTATGTTCTATTTGTGTTTATATAAAGACAATGTAGATTTCAATACTATTTATTTCCATTACAACACAATGTTTACGATAATTTATATTACAGGTGCAAAGTTGCGTCCATCATCTCTGTCACTTAAGTCATCCAAGTCCAGATCTACACATTCTTTGAGTCACATTGAGCTGAAAGAGTCTGATTTTTATGCTCTACAAGCAACTCTGCAAACTGAAGCTAGAATTGCATTGGCTCAGGCGAAGGAGATGGCTCGTATACAAATGGAGGTAATAAACTATTATTATCGAAAAACTCATGTGGTTTATTTTGTTTTATATTTAAATTGTGGCATCATTAAATAATTCTTTCTTTAATCTGATTGCTAAATTTATGACAGAAAATACAATAATATATGTATGTAGCAGTTATTCAATCAATGGGTTTGGCCACTAGTGCATGTAAGAATAATAGAGAATAAGAGGTTGTAACTAATAAAATCACAAGTTTTTACTACTAAAATTTACTTAGTTTTTACTAATAAAATCACAAGATTAGGAACCATGAGCACAAACTTCTCAAGGGACACCTAGGTCTACCTAGATTATCAAGTTTTTTGTGTGTATAACAGCGAGAACGTCGCAGCCGCGCCGTGTCGCCGGTGACGGAGATGCTGCGCCGCAGTATGGAAAAGGCTCGGGTTCCGCTGGCGCCCGACCGCCGTCGCGTGTCACGCCAGCTACTCACCGACATGAACATAGCACAGTTACAGGTCAGTCAGCTATTGTATGTGAGGTACTGTGAAGTGAAACTGATGTGGTAAACAAATATTATGGATTTGTATATGCACTTGAATGTGAATGAGGCCTATTTGAGATTTCTTAAAGGCTTAATTGAAATGCTTGTAATATGTTTGCCCTCTGTGCCAGTACAAGTAAGTTACTAAAACTGTAATAGTATTTCATAAAGAGCTGTCCAACGGTTCTCAAGTTCTACCAAACAAATTACAAATATATCGGTAACCATGAAAATTAGTCGTAAAATTATATGAGTATTGAATTCCAATGGCAAATAGAACCTTTTAATAAATGTGTTTTGTATGTATCATTTGAATGTTATATATTTCAGGACATATTGTATTTATTGTATTAATATTAATTAAATTAACAACAACAGAACAAAAGTTTTAAGTTGAATAAGTAAGACAATGACTGTAATTTTAAATTTTAATCACATAGTAGCTCCATCCCTTTAGTCCAAAAATACTAGGAAATATTAATAAAAGTTTGCCAATTTTCAGCACAAGCGGTTGACAATTACAACAAATGTTAGCAAATGCTTGTGTCAAGGCAAATGATTGTCTGTACTATGTATACGGAAATGTCAAATAGTTCTAAATTGTGACATTCAACCTTGGTTACCGCTATCTACAAAAAATATAATCTGACAATTATTAAGTCACAAATGTACGCCTGAACAAATTACGAAACATTACATGTTAATTTGTTAATAATTCTTTAAATTTCCTCTATAAATGTAACCAACAAAGTTTTTCTGTTGGTTTTTTTCCACCTCGTCTAACCTTGTACAGTAATGTGCACTTAAAGGCGGTAATCGTAAACCAACCGTTTTAAATCTCTACAACAATGGCAATTGTCTTTTATTTTGTATTGATTGCAAACATTACTCCATCGGTTCATTGATTTTTTTAGAAAATTTGAATTTTTTCTTATTAAAATAATGTCATCGATTAAATTATTTCGCCCTAAGAGGATTAGATTAGAACTAATTAATTACTGAATTATTTATAAGTCCGGAATTATAAGGGATTACATTAATTAATGATACAAATATGGGATTAATTATTACAATGGTGGTAATAATCATAATTAAACTGGATTATTTGATGTTATCTATATTTTCCGCTGAAATTACATTTAATTCTGTTTTAAGATGTTTTATACGTAATCTTTTTTTACGCAGTTATATTAATTTATATTTATCTAGGGATGGATGCGAAGAGTTGAAAATGGAGCTCATTGCTATGCTTTTGGCGAGTTTTATATCAAGCAGTGATGGTATTAAATGTCTACATAAATAAATTAATTAACGTAATGAACGCGTTATATTGAATTTATTTCAGGTGATCGTGAACGAGCTGCATTCACAGATCGAGTGGCTGAATGACTCGCTGGTGAAGCTGCTGATGGCGCGCGACGAGCTACACATGGGCCAGGACTCCATGCTCGTCGACATCGAGGATCTTACTAGATATTTGTGAGTTATACATTACCATATGAATAAATAAACGCGGTCTGACGACCTGAAGATGACAGCAGAGACTGCTGGATTCACCAGTGGATATCCAAAGGTTGATGCTGATATGGATAAAGGTCATTACGGATGGAGATATATATATATATTATAGCAAGGCATATTACAATATGTTTTCTATAGTAACACTTGAGTGTATGCATATGTAGCAATAATATATAAGGTGTATCTTGCTATTGCAAGATATGTTATTGTGCAGATAATGACTGCAAAGTTATATTTTAAAGTATGGCTACCATCCCTGAATGTTTGTTATAATATAATTTTTATTAATATGTCCTAATAGCTGGACCCTATGGCTGCATTCACCTGTAATTTGATAATAGTCACAAACAGATAATTTGCAGAACTAAACAGTTGATATAATAATAGGTAGTAATTTCTTTTTTATTTAGGTTCACTTTTTTTTTGTTTTTACAGAGGTGTTAAGGAGCAGACCAAAAAAACTAAAGGCAACACCACTAAGTCAGGTGTAAGGAGGCTCACATCACTTGTGCACAAATAATTTAACTATATGTTAGTTTTTATTATATTATACTTTTTGATTCATGTTTGGGATATTATTGTTGGTATTATCAAAACAAAAGTACGGCGATATTATTCATTTTTATGTAAGTTATTACTTGATGCAGGGACACTGTCATCCCTGTGTTTATTTACAAATAAGTATTTGATGACAAACATGTTGATTACATTGATTTAGTGACTAAATAATATGGAAAGTGGTTAGACAAGGAAAGGAGTGTGAGAACAAGGATGTTATTAGAAATATTGTCAGTTATTTGATGTATGTGTTCAATGACATCAATAAATTGCAAATTTTAATTCATACATACACAAAAACCTATTCGAAAGTGGGTATTTGTCTTTGTATAAATTGTAACATTAGCAAAATGCTTGTTGTTAGCATAAAAAACCTATATCGTACATTACAAATATCAAATTTAGTACAATGTGAATGTACATTATATATATTTAGAAGCATAACTATCAAGTATAATTGTTTAAAGAATAATCTCATATATAAACGTTGAACGATATTCCAATACTTGTAACTGTCCATTTTAAAACTTTGTAAACTCTTCATTTGTTAAATTTATCAATTGATGGCTATGTTATGCAAAATTTAATCATGATTATATAGGTGTAGTGATAAGATAAAGTTGTATCAATATTGCTCCAAATGTTTATGTCATAGGTAAATTATATATTGTTTAATGTAATCTCTGTAACCTTTTATTTGTAAATGTTGTTAAATCTCTTGTAACATCCGTTATCTTGATATATGTATATACATGGTGTTTCGCCGTTAGTATTGTGACTCTGTCACAGTTTTAAGTCTTCAAATTATTGTTGTATATTCACATGTCTGCTTTAATATAGATATTAGCCCATATAGTGATAGAGTATTTTGTGATTCGCAAATTAGATGGATATTTTTGCATTATAGAGCCCACTATTATAAACACAATGACGGTAATCTCGCGATTTTAATAATTATATATATATTTATGATAATCCCCAGTTGGCTTGCTGATCGAGTTTTTTATCACCAATGTTAAACCAACTGGATGTAACTTTTCCGTTTCATAGATAAAATGATGATACCCCATAATGATGAGGTATGAAATTCATTGAAATATTCATACTATGGTTTTAGGTCTACAAAACATTAGTGGCAAAGAATTACTTTGAGCTTTTAGCCCCACAACCATAATTTTTATCTCTCAAGTAATTGAATAAAAAATATTAAAACGGTTATATAGCAAGATGTTATAAAGCAAGTTCTATTAATATCCCAATGCAGGCTATAGCACTATTAAAATTTAGAAGTCATTGGATGTCTCGCAAACTTCAAGGATTAGTGTCATTACACAAGTACTATAAAAAATTTAAAACACTTATTAAACTATTCACGCGGTACTTATTTATTGGAATTTGGAATCTGATATATTCTATTGACATTTTGCTCTAAATAAAGTTTTCTGTAACAAGCATGGTTAATAAATTAACATTTGGTTTTTGGACAAAGCTCTTATGCAGGTTTTTTAAAATACTTGTCGTTCTCTTTCCATCATATGAAGATAACATTTTAAACACTACTTGCTAATAATTACAGTTAAATTGAGTGATTTGAGGACTTACTGTTGTGCTTGTAGCCATCCGGTTCTTTTTTTTCATTTTATATCGTGCCACTAAAATTATTGTTTTAAATTTTAAGAAAGTAGTATTTCCATACGAAATATTCAACTACGAATACTCTTATTCAACTGCGGATGTTTTTTATATAACCAAGAAAGTAAACTATTCCTTACAATTAGCGCGCGCTATCATCTGTCAGCCTGACACTAAACAGTTTCAACCTGTCATCTGTCACAGTTCGCGCATCGACACATTTCACAGAACACATGTTAGATTTTTATGATAATTAATAAATGAAATAGTTCACACTATCCTCCAATGCACTTCATACCTCTTTTGCATATACGCATTATTGCACATATATTTTTTTACTAGAATAAACACACTACTATGATATATTTCAATTTCAATATTTTAAATTCTAGTGTGTGATTATAGAAGAATTTGAAATTGGTTTCGCGGATTTGGCTCGATTACTGATTCAATTTTAAATTTGGAATACTAGTGTTACAAGTTACAGGTATACGATTTTATAAAAAATTTAGTCTATTTTTTTTAAAACGCTGATGTATTGGTATTTATAATTATATATCCATGTATTGTAATTTATCATTTATAATGTGTAGTTTTTATTAGCAATACTATTTATAGGTAGGTAGGATTTCGGCTTATGATATTTATTGTCATTTTATATAAATTCTCTCAACAACTCCACATACTTATATTAATCTATATATAATAACAAATAACATATTTCGTTATTTTCGGCTGCCTCGTTGCTGGAGTGGTTGCAAGCGCGACTGCCGATCGGGAGGTCCTGGGTTCAATTCCCGGGTCGGGTACTATTGAATTTTTCTAATTAAGAATTTCTATTAGTGACTCGGAGTCAGGATCAGTGCCCGGTGTATAGCAATAGGCTCACCACCTATTCCATTGTGGGACTTAAACGTAACTGGTGAAACGTGGGAGTGTACTACACTTCTCTGCCTACCCCTTCGGGGAT
>DWDT01000740.1:0-18890 GCA_018245595.1 Microceris scylla
TTAGCTTGGCGGATAACCAAAGAAAGTATAATACGGCAATATTGAAATGGATGCATTACGTTCCGTGTCTGTGCGCTGTAGTCAATATAATGAAAATAATCTTTGAATAAAATATAACGCTTTCGACTTTGGCTAAATAATTGGTTGATACGTTATTTATAAATAGTAGGTTATTTATTAGGTTATATAATATAACGGACACGCTTACTCACGTCCACAGTTTTTTCCCGTTCCACTTGTGTGCGAGCGTTACGGTCGTAAACGGTCTCACGGTCGCCATGTTTATTGTTTGAAAATCTCGCCAATTTTCTCGACGATCACTGCGACCCACCTTTTCAGACGGGTTGCCGTGAGCTTCGCGTGATCGTAAGTCATGACGTCATGAGTGACGTTTTCGTCGCGACCACAAGGATCGCGGTCGCTATGTGGAACGACTAAAGGAGCGTTTTGATCGTTGAGGACGCTTAGTGGAACGCACCATATTATGTTGTTTCTGTATTCTGTTATTTGTTACCCTATAAAATTCCGTTGGCATTTATCTAAATTCTAAACCATAATATACACATAATAATAAAAAATAATAATCGACCCATTATAATTCCACTGTTGGAATGCGGGTCTCCTCTCATAATGAGAGGGTTCAGGCCATAGTCTGGCACGCTGGCCAAGTGCGGTTTGGCAGACTTCACACACTTTAGAATTTTTTTTTTATAAATTCTAAGGTGTGCAGGTTTCCTCACGATGTTTTCCTTCACCGTTTAATATACATTATTATTGTAGTGCATCTACTATACATATGCACTACAATAATAATTCATATATAAAATACTTTTGAACATAATTATGATAGATAGCTGGGTATTATTATTGGTCCCATTCCAAAAAGAGTGGAAATTCAGTGTTTATATAAAAAAATACAAGTTATAAAAACGATAGGTAAATAATGTCAACAAAAAAGTAGTTTTCTAGAAACACTTTATTTGCTACTTTGAATAGAAAATTAAGTAAATTGTATAACCAAAGGGGCAATTCATTGCTAATAGAAGAGTTGACCTTGAGGAGAGTTAAAAACGCCATTTTATACCAAAAAATTTATTTCAATAAATAAATCTCAACCATAGGATCTTTAAACTACTTAGGCGTTGAGTGCAGATTCTAACTCCCCATTGGCCTGCATTTCCTTTATTATATCTAACCCCCCAATAAGTTCTCCTTTAACATACAATTGAGGGTATGTGGGCCAATCAGAATATTCCTTTAGACCCTGGCGAACTTCTTCATCTGTTAGGATATCAAATGTGTCATACTGGAACCTGTGAAGTCACACATATTTAATATTATTAATAAACAAAAAAACGAAACATCCCACATATAATCCCCGAAAGGGCAGGCAGAGGAGTGTAAGACACCTTTATGTTTCACCACTTATGTTTATGTCCCTTGGAATAGGTGGTGAGCCTATTGCCGTACACTAAACACAGATCCAGACTCCGAGTCACTACCAGAAATTCTAGATTAATAAAATCTAACAGTACTCAACCTGGGTTTTTGAACTCGGGACCTCCTGATTGGTAGTTTAATAAACAACTTGGAAAAACAATCCAATAAACAACTTGGAAAAGTGTACTTGATTTTTGTGGATTCCAAAGAAATGAGATAGACAAATATATTTATGGTCTTCAAATTTAAGTAACATTGTACCATCATGGTTAATAAATATCATATCTTTTGTTATAAGTATAGTTTATAAACATAGGCCACTAATCAATCTTACATTAAAACATAAATAACACTCTCAACTATATTTCCTTTGAACTGGAGAATTACTTTAAATAACTCTGTTATAGGTGCTTGGTATGTAAAATAGGTGCCATGCTCTTAAGTTAATAAATGAGTACTTCACAATATTCTGCAATAAAGGTATAAAGAAGTCTTCAAAATTATATGTGAACACAAAGCTACTAGTGACACAAAAATTCTATCAATAATTGCCCCTAAAAATTTCAGCTTGTATATCCTATTTGTCCCTTTTATTATGTATAAGAGATAATACAATAATCCGTTCTTATCGAAAATACTATAGATCATTAATATGAAGTCTTAAAATACACAAAAAAAATATTGAAACCAACCCAGCCCCATTCAGTATTTGTATGAGACTCTTGCTGAAACCACATCGAGGAGCATCTCTGGTGCCTTTCATGAATACCATGATGTTATGTTTATTGATGAGTGCCTTCAGTCTTTCTTCTAGTGGTGGCTTGGCAGGGGTGTCCACACTTATTTTACCAAGACTATGTGATTTCACCTTAGCAGTGATCTGTGCTATGTCTGCTCCATCTACTCTGTCTACTGGTGCTCCATTCTTAAATAATATTACAGTTGGAACTGAATCTACCTGTAACATATTGTGTGTGTTAGTGTGACACACAAAAAAAGGTTATTTATTTGTTGATTTTATTTATTTTTTCTGGACAGTTTATTAAATGTTGGTTTTAAATGGTATTTTGAATGGTATTTTCCACTAATAATGACAGGTACATAAATATTGAACAATAAATACAAATGACAGTTATAAATGTTTTTAGAATACAATACCTTATATTTCATTGAGATTTCTGATAATTTTTCAGCATCACAAACACCAAATTTGCTACCATTATTTTGTATTTCAGCTATTTTAAATAATTCAGTGAGGACATCTGTAACTTGGCCACACTGAGCTGCCCAGTCTGCTGAGAAATGTATTGTGGTTAGGGTTGGTTCTCTGAAAACAAATTTATAATGATCAAGTAATATCCATACATTTATCCAATAAGAAGAATGTGTTTCAAAAGAAATATTGTTTAAAGTTTTAAATGGAAAAACAATAAATCTTTAACTTTTACATTAATCCTAAACATATTCAATTCTTACTGACAATTATTTCATGTTTACACCTACAACCCACAGTAAATAAAAACATTGCTCCCTGAAATTTAACTACATTCATACTCAAACATATCTATGATTAATCTGAAAATTTATTGACACAACAAATGTCTTAAGTAGAGCCACTTTATACCTAGTAGTATCAATAATACACAACATATTTTATATTTATAGCATAAAATAGCTGTAGGAATCTACAACTCTGTAATAAAAATATTAGGAAATATATCTATTAAAAAAAGTATATTAAATGACACAGGTAACTTTTGCCAACTTATAAACATTTTTTTAAACATATTTTCTGCAATTTGATTACTGATCTTAACTTTTTCTGACATGGTTCTTATCAAGTTATTGTGAATTAATTAAAAACATATCTAGTAGAACTGTAATAATACTACTTCATTTATTTCTCATGATCCTTATGTAACATATTTTTATCTTAGGGGTTACAACTTTTGTACTAATCTTATTAAATATTCCTTTATATCGGTAGTACGAAATTATTTGATTTTATATGAAATTATCTTAGATTAGTGTTGGAAAATTTTAGCTGCTACCCATTTTGTAGTAAACATGGATAGTATTTAAATTCATAATTGTATTTCACTGCTGTCATTCTAGATTAAGTCACACGTAGAATATAAGAAAATATACGAATAGGAAGCAGATTATACTTACTTTATAAAGTAATAAAAATCCTCGATAGACTCGATCGTATTGACCGACATTTCTTTTTAAGGTTATATTTACAATACAAATTATTACACCTATTTATTATCTCTAACTGGAAGTGCTTTGACTTTAATTTGGGTGTTATTATTTATTACTTAAATTATGGACGTCGTAAGTAATTATTTCATCAGTGAAATGAAAAATGAACTTCGGAATTCGGATTCTTTCCGTCAATCGCCTAATGTTGCCATTGCGAATTGACACGACAATTTATTGTTTTGCGCTTATCTGCATTTAGTGCTTTATATTAGCTTGAGTTTCGGTTTTATGTTACACATAAGCTTACAAACAAGACAATTCATTACATTACTTTTCATTTGTTTTTACATGGTTATTTTCAACAGCATTTGCAGAAAGAATAGTTACTATGATTGCTACCAAGCACATTTTTAATCTATATTATATTGTCTGTCGTTGATTCAGATGTTCACTGACTTCGGGCAAATTTGTTATGTTAACCCAGGGCGGTGAAATTGAGGTTATAAATTATGCTTTATTATTGAGATTAAGAAGCCCTTATTCTGAATTTATATTGTTTTAAAATATATAAATATTATTAATTTCAAAGAAATGGCTACTGTTTCAACTGCACCGGCTCCTGGCATGCACCAAATCGATCTTTCTAAATTAAATCTACACCAGTTGGCTCAGCTAAAGCACCAATTAGATCAAGTGAGTTCTAAACTATTTATTGTATAATTTACTTATATAACGTTTTAAAATATAAATATTAACGTGTCTTTTACGTTTACAGGAAATGCATGTTTTTCAAGATTCCATGCAAACACTCAAAATGGCTCAAAGTAAATTTTCGGAATCCGGAGAGAGTGTAGAGAAGATTACGTCAGATACGCAGGGCAAGACCATTCTAGTTCCTCTCACTGGATCAATGTATGTACCAGGCATCTTAGCAGACACTGAAAATGTTATCATTGATATTGGCACTGGATATTATGCTCAGAAAGTAAGTACATAGTTTAATAATAGTTTCAGTTATAGTAAAACCTCAATATCATAGAAAAATATTTACTTAGCTGAACGATTATAAAGTTTCAAATCAGTTGGATCAACAACTTCTACTACATAGCATCTCTAGATCAGTTTCTTTCAGGTACTACTAAATATGAGTGTTCTTTTATCATGTGTCACATTAATATTAATTGTATAATTCTGTACAGTGGTAATTACGTCAATAACATAAATAACAAATAATTTTTTTTTTAGAAACATATAGACTATTGTAAAGACATTTTCATGGCATATATTAAAAAGATGATGTTAATACTTCAGTCTTGACCGAGAGTGGATATTGCCACCTTTGATATTATATGACTCAAATAATATTTACAAATTATTCCTTCTATAGGTAGAGAGGGCCGAGTGGCAGATAACTCTGTCTCTTTATTATCACCGATGTAATGTGCTTTTTCTACATTCATAACTTTCTTCAAACACACACATTAATCAGTCATAGACTTTTGATATTCCAATACTCACAGATATATTACAATCTGTAGAAGAATTAATACACTGTAGTCTACACACATTTGTTATTTTAACTTAAAAAAGAAATTTTAATACAACCCCTATTAATAATACTTTTAAGGGTTTTTTGAGCAGTGTGTGTTATTTTTTTAATAGCGATTTTCAATGCTTCACTAGTGTATTTTTAAATAGTACAGAATTTGATTAAAATAAATAATGACAAGTATTTACAATTATAAGGTTACTTTAGATGTGTCAGTACATACAAAGAAAATGAGTCATCACATTGTGTTTTTCTTTAAGATTTCTTAGTCAGATTTACTTCATATGTCAGTATTTTTCATAGTCAGAAGGGATAAAGGTCTAGTCTAAAATCTTTAACATTTAGTGGTTCTTTGTTTTTATTAGATGTTTTCCCAAGGTGTGTGTAAATGGGACCTATTCTTGTGTGGGAATGTTTAACAGTTTGGAAGGAACTGTTGGCAGTGTGTCAATGAAATATTAGGGCATATTGGTACTGGACTGTGGATCTGTTTGAACAAAATTTGATCACCAATGCCACTGAACAGTAGAACCTCAAAGGAGTAATGCTCCACACACTAAATATGTAAATTCCATTCCATATGTTAATTGCTAATTGACTGCACATAAAATTTTGCTTTTACAGGATATAGAAGGTGCTAAAGATTATTTTAAAAGAAAAGTACAGTTTTTAACAGAACAGATGGAGAAGATTCAGTCTATAGGTATAGAAAAGACTAAGGTACGTGAGGCAATTTGCATGATGATGGAGATGAAAATGCAAGCTCAAGCACAGGGACAGAAGGCAACCACTTCATAACATTTAATTTACATATTGTTTCTAGAATTGCTTGCTTAACAGTTCAATTCCTCTATTATTCATCCAAAACTAATGCATTTTTATCTTATATGTTCTTGTTATATTAATAGTGTTAAAATGCAACATGACAAGGTAATTCGTTCTATTATTAACTCTTTATCATTTCATAGACTGGAAAACTTGCATAGAGTTTATAGAAATGAGTCAAACTTGTAATATGAAATGTGTGCATTTGAATTTAGCTACAGAAATGATAACTTTGTGAAAGCACATTTGATTCCAGTTGCGGTAACTTTTGTGCTTCAACAGTTGAATTTGTCATACACACAATTTGTAACTTTATGATCACAAAGAGTACAGTTATTGCTATTTTGTATGATATACATACTTTGTTTGAAAAGGCGATAAATAAATTATTGAAAGTGTTTAACAGTTAATTGTATGTTTTTCCCATTCCTGTTTTCTTTTTGTTGCTATTCAATAATCCTCTATTTAAGCGTGCTCGTAACATTATACCTAAAACTCCTGCAGGGTAAGCATAGGAGCGTAGTATACTCCCACGTTTCACCAATTACGTTTACGTCCCATGGAATAGGTGGTGAAACTAATGAGTGTGACTTTTCTTACCTTTTTCTTAGCACTTGGCAGTTAGATTCATATAACATATATGGACACATAAGCATGAAATGTAAAAAGAACGTTAATATTATGCGACGGGGAACGGTACAACGCCATCTTTTAACGGTTGTCTGAACTACTGCTTTTATAGGCGTTGTTTTTCACAAGTCAATTAAAGGATGGAGCTGGGGCTCTCATCCATCTACTTTTGATGGGGGCAAGGGAATGTCGCGCCTTAGACTTATGCTAATTCCTATAAATTATAAGATCCAATGTATTCTCCTTTGCTATGGTCCGATAGTGCGACGTCGTGTTTGCAAAATGAATTTGTTAAGTGCAGGAGTTTGGAATTCGACATTATCAATTAATTTATTCTTTCTTTTACTTTATTAAGACAGCTAACATTGTTTAAAAGTTCTCGTAATGTAGTTTAAAGTTCACATATTTGCTGTTCTATATTATTATTCTCTTTATATTTAATAAAATTAGAAAGATACTGTGAATTTGTCAACTTTTATAAAATATTTCCTTAATTGTCTACGTCCCAGTACATTTCGAAGCAAATACGGTAACTGGCCATTGTCCAAGTTATATATATTTTTGAAACATTTGTTGAAGTGTTGCCAATTTTTGCCATCAAATGTGACCGATATCCCGTTGTATATAGGTGAAGATGTAGATTTTAACCAAAATATAGGCAGACGAGGTGTAAAGGGTTCCAGGTTCCAACTTCGGGCACAGCCCACTTACCTTGCTCATGGTGCACTTTGCTATACAACAGACGAGGCTCTGGTGTCGGACAGCAGCGAGGTCGGTGCGAGATTACATATGTGCTCTACGAATCCCAACCCGTATGTCTAGTGTGGGGACCATCGGTAAAAACCGCTTGATTGGTTAAAATATTTTCCTGCGTAGTTGCTTTTTCATACATGTCCACACTCCTCTTAATACACGTACGAGGTTGACCTCCTTATCTCAATTTGTTTCTTGGCCTCTAATATGATTCTCTTTCTAACACCATAACAGTTGAAGATAGTGACGAAAGAAGGCTGGAATGTCATATTATTTTGGCAAACTAAACTTTTATTCTAAATGTCATATAAATTTATGGCACAAAGGTATAACCTGACTATAACAGAAAGAAAACAGAAACAAAACTTATAATATGGAATTTAAGAAATCCTAATCTGATATTAAGCAAAATTATCCAGCTTGATGCTATTCTGTGAACAATACTACACTCCTCTGCCATACTCCTTCGCGAAAATACAGGCAGGGTGTTATGTTATATTAAAAATAGTTAAAAAAGAGAACATGTAAAATGTTATCTCAATCTTCATAACTTTTGCATCGATATGAAACTAAACAAACTTATTTTCTGCTTTGTAGTCCGTTATAAGAAGGTCTAAAGTAACTTAATTGCTTTCTTGTGTGGCAGCCAACGGTTGTGTTAACAAACATCTTAGCTGTTAAAGCAATTGGATGTCAGGTGCATAAGTCACTGTTTTACTGCATATGGGGTGAACACGCAGTCATGCTCACATTTCTGTTTCCATAAAACATTAGTAGAGAGTAGATAAAATTACGGTAAATTTTACTATTCTGTATTAATAATATAACTTGAAATCAATATTATATTTTTCAGGACTAGTAAGATTGAATGTCCTATTTACCTTATATCATAATTATAACGTAACGTCATGCCCGTAATACCCGAAGGGGTAGGCATAGGAGAGTAGTGCACTCCCACGTTTCAACAGTTACGTTTAAGTCCCGTGGAATAGTTGGTGAGTCTTTTGCCATACACCGGCCAAATTTCCAGACTCCGAACCATTATTAGATATTCTAAATTAGAAAAATTCATTAATAATCGATCCGGGATTGGAATCCAGGACCTCCCGATCGGCAGTCGAGCTTGCAACCACTCGACCAACGAGGCAGTCGACCATCGAGCTAGTCGTTAAAGTTAATTATAATTAGGTATACAGAACTTCTTTTACATTGATATAACTTGGGCCTCATGCCCACCTCAGGGGCTTCGCGCCCTTGCACGCTCATCCCTCTTACGGCCGCCCGCTTCTGCGGGAGCTGGAAGGGCTAGACGAAGCCTAGTGCATGGTCGGCGAGTGACGACCAAAGACATCAACACCGTCTAAAGACGGGGTGAGATCACCGGGGGGCAGTTGACCCCCTGACACTGCCCGGGTAAGGAGGGGAACCTCGAGGCCCGTAATCTCGCCATGCGGCGAAACCCGCCGCGGTGTACGAACGACAATAGTTGGTTGATATAGCTAATACTTGTAAGGCAGATGCTAAGAAATCCGTTAAATGTGTACAAAGTGTAGGCAATAGTGAAAAAAATAAAAACATGCGACACCAAAGTATTTTATTTTATAGGCCAAAATGATAGCGCTGCTATCTACATATAGTCGCTTATTAAACTATCTTAACGTTCATTTATCTACATTATGTCTTAATACTCACAAAACGATATTAACTAAATAAGGCAACGACTATTCCTTTTATTTTTGATAACCATTTCTAAACATCTGGAAATAAAAGTTAATTTGAAATTTGTTCATGAACACGTGAAATGGTGTTTACATACGAGAAAAACGTTTAAATAGTGGGCAAAATTCGAAAATTACAGTGGCTAGTTTTACTGCAGGTACGTACAATTGTAAAGAACGTTGTAAGCCTGGTAAATATGCTATTAAATATATAGTGATGTCTGGGAGATCATGATGCGACCTTTTTCTCGGCCATACAATAATTTTAATTATTTATACGACAAGTATTACATATGTATTTATAATGACATTGTACAATGTAATTGTATAATTATCATAATATATGAAAAACGTGTGCCAGATAAATGTTACTTGTCAGTTTTTGTGGTCAAAGTCAAGAGCACCTAATCCATTCAGTATGTATTAGTAAAATCATTTGTAGTATTCTACTAGAAGTACAAGCTAGAAGTAGATATTTACATTTTGTTACATAATATCTTACTCGTAATTATATCATATTTTATTATTTATGTAAATCGTACAAATAACAAAAATGTGATTATACCATTGTGAAAATCGCCATCGACAAATACATGTCACCATAACACCGTAACCTTTATTAGATTTATAAGTTCGTAAGCTTATATACACGTCACAAATGTTCAAAGGCTGAACATTATTAAACGAACAGATCACTCGCCTGCTCGGCGAAGTCCTTATCTCAAATGGTGTAGTACTCCGGTGCAAAATCATTTGCGAGATTGCTAAGGAAGTGAAAATCAGAGGACGAGTTGGAATTGTCGCCGGCAGTGGGTGCGGCATGTGTTGCCTCGTAAAACTGCTGGAAGGAGCCATAACCGTCTGCACATTCGCCGGTGCTGTATGTTTCTGCAGTCACAGGTCCCTGAGCGTTACTTGGACCATAAGCTGGTCCTGTCGCTGAACCACTTTGTGGGCCTCCATAAGCGCTTGCATCGTAATATGCATTTTTTCCATATTCATTACCGTGAGCATTCTTTTGATTTTCAGTACCGTAGTATCCATGAGCATGCTCGTGTTGTCCGCTCTCATGGTAATGGTAGCCGTAATGACTGTTCGAGTAGGCCATGTGCTCTCCCGGATATGTTTGTGCTTGATCATATCCAGGATGACCATAAGCCACCTGTTCTTTGCCGTAGGCCGAGTAGCCGTAGTTTTGATAAATTTCATGTGGATAAGCTTGTCTGGATCCGTTTGTAGATCTCGTTGCTGGCGAACTATCTTGCTGTCTTGGGTGTTGCTGGTTTCTTACATAAGCATGTTGATCGCTGCCCTGTATTGCTGGTCCATAGGCTTCGTATGTTCTGTTGCTTTGTTGATATTGTGTCAATTTCCCCACAAATTGCTTGGAATCCATACGGAAGTCGGGGTGGGGTACAAATTGACCTGGAGGGGCATTGCCCCTGATTACGTATGGTGGCATAGCATTTGGTACTGCTTGTGTGTGAGGTTGACCGGGAGGCGCGTTGGGTGGCGAAGGCCGAGGATAGTGACCGAGTGGACTTTGATGGATACTGGAAGGCGTGCCTGGGGTCGAGGACGGTGTGAGATTGACAGATGAAAATTTGCCACCATCTGGTAATCCAGAAACCACTACAAGTCCGTCTTTAGACGAAGATGGCGATACTTTACAACCATTTGCGTCTAATGACGGCGAACGTTTTCTTGACTCCTGCTTAATCCTTTTAGCTAAGTTTCTGGGGGCTGCTACTATTGTATTTGCCGGAGGATGTTCATCCCTCGAGTCTTCCTCAGCCAATTTGTCCAGTGATGACGATGAGGCTACACTTGACGCGCCGTCACTTGCAAAACTATTGTTGTTTGTGGCGCTTGGGGTGTTGTTATTCCTAGTGCGCGAAGAAAGTTCTGGCAAATCCTCAGTTGGGGAACATAGGGCGCCCGGTGGTAATTCACAGCCTTGACAACTTTTTTTGCCAGACAAGGGACCATCATCGTCAAGGAACTTGTCAAGTCCAGTTTTGCTTTTACCGCCCTCCGAAGTAGTAGAATCCTTGTCGTCGCCATCTTCACTTTTACTTAAGGTTTGTCTTTTGTGTTTCATACGTCTATTTTGAAACCATACCTTCACCTGTAAAAAAACATGGATGACTTTATTTTCATCATAGGAATTATTATCCGAGTTTAATAAATATTTTAAAGAAGAACAAATATAGAAGAAGCACGTATGCTTTGTAAGAAAATTTCTTGGACACAGGATGCTCTCCGGTTGATATACTTTTTTGGGTAATTAAGTTTAATAAATGGTGAACTTATAGATACTTGGTTATTATACCTACCTGTCTCTCAGTGAGGTCGAGGGAAGCAGCTATTTCAATTCTCCGCGGCCGACACAGGTACTTGTTGAAGTGGAATTCCTTTTCCAGCTCCAACAACTGGGTGTTTGTGTAAGCTGTTCGTAGTCTTCGTGGCAAGCCATTTTCTGTAAAAGAAAAGGAAGCTAATAATAACAAACGAAAAACGGTTGTTTCAAAAACATCATATGCTCCATTTAAGTAAAATGCAGGCGATTAATTTTTTTTTTATTTCAAGTAATAAGACTGCAGGTATGCTAGCTAGGCAATGCACATTTTAAACATAGCTTGCGTAACATTTTCTAAAATTATATAGAGTTATAAATGCATCGGTTCCCCAGACATTTCCGTTATGTACCTGGCAGTTACCTACAGTTTATATCATCGTGTTATTAAATGCTGTGTTTGATGTTAATGTATATTATTCCTAGAAGCATTAAATAACAGGGTTGTGAGCGGCTCGCGGGTGCGCTTTCCTTTAATGTAATAACTTGATCGCATGTCAGAGTACCGCCCTTGACGCCATTGTGTCGAAACAGTTCTTTTTATTTTACCACAAATACGAATTCAAATTACAAAAGGGCGGCGAATAATGGGGCGATCGCGTTCGCGTGACGATTTCGTGTTTGGGACTCGTGTGTTATCGATTGTGCTATATTTGTTGACTTTTATTGCTTACGGAATAAGTATTAAATTGTTTTGTCGAAATGCATGTGTTACTTGGTAAGATTGGGTGGCGCTTGATTGACGTGGCTCGTCAGTTTTCGCTTTTGCCATTGGACGGGAGCAGCTGTCAATCATACAGCAAGTACAACTGCTAGTTATGCATGGGTGCACTAGACCGCCCATCCCAGCAATTAAAACTAGTATGTATTAACTAAATATTTATGAGACACGGTTTTTTTATGTATAAGTAAATCTTTCTAATAATTTATCACAGGAATCTAGCGTTGGTAATATTTTTCATAACATCATGTTTATCAAGATGATAATAATAATGTTCAGTTCACTGAACTTGAAACTCGATGGCTTTTGGTCAGCCCTCAGTATGAAAGATATTCAAGTATGCAAGTACAATGAACAAGAAAAGTTTTTGAAGTATGAATATGTGAGTTTAATTTTTACAATCTTATTAAGTTTTATTTTTTCCATTTACATACACGAACCAGTTGTGGCCGTAGTTAATAAAAATATTGGACAGATGCTCATGTAATAATAATGATAATACACAAATTATAATAAGTATGGACATTAGAACATATGAAGTTCATAGGTTTATATTTTTGACGAAATATATATACCTACACATACATAATTAACATTTTTATTAACATCATAATAAGTAGGTATTGTTATGGCGACATTTAACCCATGATTATATATAATGTTCTCAAGTAAAGTAAGTTGTACATTGGCAACCATTTACATTTTAAGTTCGAACGTTACTGTGGTTCTTATGTAAACAGAATTTATATATATGTTTATTATTTATTTACGTGGCTGGCAGCACTTGGATACGACGAGTTGAAGATCGAGCTCAGTGGCGTGCTATTGGAGAGGCTTATGTCTAGCAGTGGACGGAAATAGGCTGATAATGGTGATGATGATGATATGTTTATTCTGAGCCACTGTTTGACCACAGACAAAATACACTTTTCAATGACAGTACAAATGTAAATAATGAATGTTTTGTATTATTGGATTCAATAATATTGTAACACATGTGGCACTTTTACATTTACGCATTCCTTTCTCTATTGCAAACTTGAACTATGCCATACTCGTATTTCACACTGATACAATACTTAGAAAAAGTTTTAGTTATGTCAAATCTCACTGTTTACAATCCTCTGCTTAAAATCAACATTAATATAAAATTTAAAACAATATTAAAAAAATCATACGTACAAGAATTCTTTTCCCGTATTAATATAGAGATTTTTTGTTTTTGTGCAAGCTTGTACAAAGTTATACAACAGTGTTGCCGCTAGGTGGCGCTTTTTGCGTGTTATATTGAGCACGATTATGCGCGCTCAAGTGCCATCGCGTATAATGCTCACATTATCGCGGTGTGTCGCTCTTATGGTTCACTGGCAACACCGAAATTTTGT
This sequence comes from Microceris scylla, assembly GCA_018245595.1. Classification (NCBI taxonomy): domain Eukaryota; kingdom Metazoa; phylum Arthropoda; class Insecta; order Lepidoptera; family Hesperiidae; genus Microceris; species Microceris scylla. The sequence goes on from DWDT01000740.1 coordinate 13,583, forward strand.
GTTCGCTAAATATTCCCAATTCTTGCACATACTCCCTGCTGACATATCTCATGTTGCAAAGATGTTATTTACCTAAAAAAATTGATGCTGAATTGCTGAAATGATATCTTGCTTATTTTTGTAATTATGTTTGGTTTTTATTATGTAAAAATTTACTTTGTTTTTCCTAAAAAAAAATAAAAAAATCCAATCTAGGTACTTACTGTTTATTACTCTATAATAAATAAAAATTCTATGATAAAACACCAATTTTTTTCCTAAGTTTGCTTATATACTTTCAGATCTAACATGTCTCTACTTCAGTAGGTTCTTATAAGTGATTAACAGTAACATTATTGAAGATCTATTTTTTGTTAAAAGATTTTTTTAAATATACATATGTATACATGAAAGCGTTTATGCAAATTGCTTCCACCTACCATTTTTATATACATATTAGTAAGATGTTTAACATTTGAAAGGTCCTAATCAGTAAATTAAATACCTAATGAAGGACCTAATACATAATGAATTATCTGAGTCAAGTAATAAAGGAAGAATTTCCTCTAAACACGACATTTACAACTCTTTTTATACACTCAAATTTGTTCTTCCTTGTCTAACAAGGACGTAATAAATGGTGTATAAGTGGTGTTGGTTCGCAATCCCCCGCACTCGGACAACTCTTGGGATAGGCAGGGTCGAAGATTTACTGCGGATTAAGGGTCACTTACATTGTCAACAGTCCGCACTTAATTTGATAATATCGCAACCCTCGCGTCCATTGAATTACTGCTGTTCATGCAGTTTTACCTGAAATACTCCCGTAGGCAAATATAATTTATTTTGTATTAGTTTATTATTTCGGTTTCAAAATCTATTAAGTATCAAATTAATTAATTAAAATCGTAATGCAAGGGATCTTAAATTATAATATAATTGCGCAAAATAAACTACAGTTATATTATAGTTTTTTTTTTCATAATTTGTTTTCAATACAAAAACATAAAATAATCAAAAATCTAAGTTTTAGCTAGTTAAACCCACACTTAAAAATATATATAACTATATAAAACAATTTTATTGACTTGCTAGTTAATTATCATGTTTCCTTGCTAAAAAGCAGACCATTTAAAGTAACACTTACATAGAATAAAACTACAAAAGTTAGTGTATTTACATACATACATAAGTTACAGTGAGCAAGTTGCGAAGGATACGCATGGAAAGGGTTGAGCAAGTTTAAATAATTAATCAACAGCCAGTAAAGGTTTAATGCGGTGGGCAGTTGGCGGTTGGATGCCATTAGAGAGCCATTCGATGCCCCACTAAATGCTGCGGTCACATTACTCGTGTCGGCCCGACATATGGGAGTTGTGTGTTTTAGTTCCATTCGTTCATTCTTTTACATCTGAATCCGTAGCAGTATGACAGTTGGTAGAAATACACTGCCCGAAATATGGCCCGAGAAGGAGTATTGTGCACTAGTTTCATTAGTTTCATTCGTTAATTCCTTTACTTTTGAATCTGTAAAAGAATGATTGTAGAAATACAATACTTAGAAAAAGGCGCGAAAGGAACGATGGACATTTCTATAACAGATATTCGTTATTAATTTTGTATTTCTACTTATCGACATAGCTATGAAGGAGATGAATCAAAAATGTTTTCTTGGGTTTTAAATTTAACATACTATCTATAAAATATGAAGAATAGCTTGATTTAGAAATTAGAAGAAGTCATTCTCCCATTTGTCTCATAGTCTGTATGTGCGGTCACTTGTGACTGCTAATTGTTCGTTCGTTATTCTTTTCATTTAAAAATAACATATTGAAGATAGACCATTTTAATGAATACCAGACAAAACACTCATTTTCAAATAGAAACAAGACGTGACATATAAATTGTATAAAAAGCTAGTGTGTCGGCGGGTGGAGCGTGCTACATACGGGCACAGTTTGATAAAGTACCAAACATTTATTTTGAATGTTGCGCTGCAACAGAAAAGTAACCGAGGGAGGAAGTTGGGTAAGAAATATTACGTTATGAGGTGTGAAAGGCATAAATGTAAAAATTCAATATTTCAAAAGGCGAAAAGTAAATTTTTCCGCAATTTCATGCCGGTAACAATGTTGGGGAGGGGAGTACGGCGAACTGATAACGCAAATGTGTGTTTACACACAACGCAATTATATGTGTGATTGCACATGTTAGAAGAATTCTGTGCAATTTGCTCATATTTCATCATCATCATTATTGCTAGTATATTCATATACCTACACGAGTGATGACAAAGAAGAATTGGACAAATAGTTGTGCAAAGACATTACTTATGCCAGATTGAGTTATTTTACAGTAGGATCGCCGCTGAATACGTCGATTAGTAAACCTGACCCTCTATGTATAATACAAAAGAAAATAGATAATTACATTTCTGATATTGACTAGAAATTACAACATAATTCAAAAATAATAATATAATAACAATGTCCTGAGATATCTCCACAATCGGCCGTTTGATCCGAAAATAAGCATTAAAAGAGCTTGTTACTTTAACCGTAGCGATACTACTGACGGCAAATATACATATAAATGTATATTTATATACACACCTTTCAAAATAAGCATATAATATTATTTATTACCTACAAATGAATTATTTAAACGCCACAAAACAGTGGAATACGAATTGTAAAATAGACTAATGGGAATTAAATTAATGAAATTTCCGCGTTGACGGAATCGAACCGGGGCCCTCGGGGACAGTCTGTCAAACTGTTCCGAACTTGCACCGTCTGTTGCGCGACAACTTTTAATAACCTTCTGTATCAGCTAAATGGATTTGGGACGGCACTGAAGCCAGATCCACTCATTACATTGCCACCCACTTTAATATGAAAGTGACTTTGATATTACCGAGTTATAGGTAAAAACATGGAGTTGCAATTCGGGTATTTGCAATTAATTTTATTAGTAGAATGAGCTAGCACATACATTTTATTATTGAAGGTAGTTTTTGATCGATGTCTATTATTATAATGAAGAAGGGGTCGTTTATAATACTAAAACCGCGACGTCAAATGCTTTATATTTATGTCATGCCCTTATCGAGAGAATAGTAAATATTTATCATTAACTATAGCAAACATCTCTATAAATCGCCCTAGGTGCATGTTTTTATTGAATTTTTTATATTTTACGGATTTTGTTTGAAGTGAAAATGAAATTTATTAAACTCGTGGTTAGAATCGAATGTAGAATAACATTAAAATTTAAGTAAAAAATTAAATTAAAAACTCAATTTAGTTAAAAACTAAATTAAAAGTACATTTAACTGAAAACACTAAAGTAAAATCTTCAGCGTTTGCTAATAGGTACCTTCACTTGTATCATTCGATACGTCTAATATAGCCATGATACAACAATGTCCATTCTCCCCTACACCTCAACATCAAAGTCCAAGAGCTTATTATAACAACAGTCATAACTGTAATTGAATGCTGTACATTCTTTTAATTTTTCTATTCCCATACAATTTGTGTTTGTTGCGTGCCCGTAGGAGACAGTCACGGGACTATCTCTCCCTCCTCGGGATGTAATTGAACCGTCTCAGACCTGTCTCTCGGTAATCCACGCTTATAATTGATGCGACAATGTCAAATAGGCCCCGATACCGCTAATCGGAAAAATACAAATCCGCAACAACATGATCGATTGTTATTTGTCACATTTAAAAAGATAAACAAGCCGCTCTGTGCCTCCCCGCAGCGACGGTTGGATATTCTGAATTTTGAACTTTTTGAAAAGCTCATAAGTTCTGAACTAGTTGAGCGTTACGACAAAACATAAGTGAGTCACGCTTTAATTAAATCACACATATAAGTATAATACAGATATTTACTTTTTATTTGATTTCATTTAATGACTGTTTCGTTGGTCGAGTGGTTGCGAACGCGACTGCTGATTGAGAGCTCCTGGGTTCGATTCCCGGGACAGGTACTATTGGATATTTCTAACTTAGATTTTCTAGTAGAACATTCTAGTAGGCTGAGGAGTATATTATAGTCCAACATTTCACCACTTACGGTTTCGGGGAATATGGGCTTGATATTTAAATATACCGAATATGTGTTGTTTTTGTTTACATAATTAGTTTCGATCACAACGTAACGCTAGTAATTAATCTATATTGTAGCAGAATGGATTCGTGTCTATGATGTGCTATGAATAACGGATTCGTGTCTATGATGTGCTATGAATAACTATACTCGTATTGTGTTTCGACATTTGGTTAAAAGAAAGCTGCAGGATTACTATTCAGCGGTTATAGTTTAGTAATTTATTTAAAAAACAAAGTCCGATGTATAACTGCATCAAATACTATTATAAAATATTATAGAGACTTTAATTGCAAGGGTTTTCATGTTTTGAGAGGTTCTTTACAAAATGTGAAAAATGAGTCCTTGCGGAGATTATATATCCATAAATAAAACAAAGTTTTAAACACTTTTAAATTCATTTTAAAGGGTGTAATTACATAATACTAGTCCTAGATCATCTTTATCCGCAGGAGTAGCATCGCACTATGGCCTACTTCGAACAGGACTTACTCGTACATATTATTATACTATTTGCATTCATAATAACGTGTAGGTACTGCTCTGCATTGCTCATTTGTCTTTTAAATTTAAGAAACGTAGTTGTGAAACAATTGAAAACTTCATTTTACATAGGTTTTTGCCGTTTAAATTTCTTTACATCACTAATAAATTCACGACGCGACGAATGCACGTATTTTTACGGTCTCCTTTAACTGCGACCTTTACTATCTTTATTAGGGCGACGATAATAAAGAGACTCTTGGAATATGCAAAGCGCTTAAGACTGGTGGTATTTAATTGCCCTTGAAAGGGGCGACAAAAAATAAACGGCCGATATAAATAACGGTGCACTTTTCATAATCGCAATTGTCGCCGGGAGAATATTTAGTGCGCAGTAAAAGCGTCCCGATTGTGATCCCGGGGGATACGAGGGAAGGTTAATAGTTGTGGGCAAAAGTACTGCAAAAACTGTGCAAGACGCGGTCAGAGATTGTAAATTCACAATTCAAATTCACTTTGGTGATAGGACGGTATTTACCACAGTAGCTACCTTTATACTTGAGAATTGCTTCATATGGAAAGATGTTTGAGATGACTAAGTAATGTTAACAGTTAACAGCTAAAGGGGTGATTGTCTTTTTTTTTTTCAATCCATTACAATTCCACTGTTGTAATATGGGTCTCCTCTCATATTGAGAGGGTTAAGGCCATAGTCTGCCACGCTGGCC
>DWDT01000741.1:0-18884 GCA_018245595.1 Microceris scylla
TTAGTTCCTTTCTTAGTTTCTACTAGTGATTCGGAGCCCGGAATTGTGCCCGGTGTATGGCAATAGGCTCGCCACATTTCCATGGGACTTAAACGTAACTGGTGACACGTGGGAGTGTACTGCACTCCTCTGCCTACCCCTTCGGGGCTTATAGGCGCGCACCAGTCACGGAACCAGTTTTAGTATTTGACAACGCTAATATTATTATCAATACAACATTATTTCGTTACAATCAATCCATTGTTAGGTTTTAGGTTTCGAGCGAAAGAAGGCACTGTCAAAAATTTCAAAGGATTTTTTTTTCAGATCTGCTTGTTTTACTCAATAAATAGTAGCAATTACTATTTTGATATTACCTACATAAATATCGTATTTTATACACATATTATGTTCTCGCTACTATATCATTAAAAGAATAAATTCGACTTTCAACTTAGTTCTCACAGTAGGATTCCTATGACATGCTATAATAATATTTGACGCCTGCTTAAACAAATAACGCGTCATTGAAAAGGTCACTTAACTTCAAGTGGTCTTGTTGCCAGTTTGTTTTTTTTTTTTTATAAAATATCTTTAAATATTGGTTTCTACTGTTTATGTACATATATTGGCATTTAATGAATTATCTAGCGAGATGCAGATTTTAATAAGTGGAACCTGGGAGTGTACTACACTCCTCTTTCGTAAAGATAAAAAAATAGTTACAGATATAGGTACATGTACAACTTTTGTTCACTAACCACAGTGGAGCTATGTATCGGGGTATGTTTCAGGTCTTCCGTAACACAGGGAGAGACATGCCAATATTGGGATGTAAGTTCCGTTACAGTCAGCAAATCAAATCGGTAACGATATGTAAAAACCATTAAATATTATTAGATATTAATATAAAGCTTCAACCAGTCTCTTGGATTAATTAAACATTTAACGATCTTCATAATATAACTTCGAACTTTTACGATGTATTAAAAATACAACAGCATTTATTTATCAAATGCCTATACTTCGATTATACATATATTTAATTATACGTCTTCTAACAAACAAGGTTGAAACAAGATGAAAGAGGCCGTTAATAAATGACAGAGGCTTCGCCAAAAGCGGACCATAAAACGTGAATTAGTTATCAATTCAAACATCGCTTCCCGTTACTGCAGCTTTGAAATGCAAATATGGCGTCGGTAATTTCTTAATTTGATAGACGCACATCTATAAAGAGTCTCGTCAGTATACAGCCGCGCGGAACTTGTCGCAGTGACCAAATTATAATTAATGTCTGTGATAACGGTGACTGCCAAGCAAAAGTTAAGGTCATCGGTCAAAAGTTCAATATGTCGAATATCCATCTCCATCCAAATAAAGGACTTCTTGTGGCGATTAATCATCCGTTGCGGTTGCTTTTATTTAAAGATTTAGGTAGACGTAGAGAGAGGGCAGTTTATAATTTATGAGTGTTATTTGCGGAAAGGATAATCGAATTATATTTAAACTAAAGCAAGTTTTTCTCGTTTTAAATGCGAGGATATAAAACCAATGACGCTGTTTTCGTTACAGCGTTCGTAAGAATACGTCTTCCGACCAACGTCTCTCACGTCTGCGTGCGTCACTTCACTATATACAATATATCTTTCACTTAATATCAGCCATCTTCGAAGTAACACAGCGCGTAATAAGTAAATATTATTTACGTAGTCATGACGCTCTTCGCAGTATATCTTTTATCCCGTAAATTCTAAGAAATGAAACGCTTTTGTTTATTTATTATGGTTCACTTCGCTTTTGGGTTTTAATTTATTGCTTTTATTAATTGCAAAAATTGACTTACATTCATCTCGTTTATAATGTTTGTGTTTAAAAATATTAGGTTCACCCATCTATTCCATGGGACGTAAACGTAATTGGTGAAATGTGGGAGTGTATTACATTTCTCTGCCTACACCCTTGAGGATTATAGGCGTGATGCTATGGTTTTTTATTGTTTAAAAAATTACTGAATCGTAGACATTATTGTCGATAATTTCTCATATAAAAATATTTATATAAACACGAGTCAGATAATTAATGCACGAAGTCGGTTTGTAAATCAACGTATATACCTAGCTATAATATACATTTAAATGTCAAAAGTATCAAGCAATCATGTGCGAAAAGAAAGAACTTTAAGGTTAGCACCTCACCGCTAATTCGTGATTGCTTTAACAATTCTTGAAGGAAAAATCGTATTTAAAGTACAAAACACTTTTGTATTTATATACATATGTACTAGAATGGTTAAAGTACACTCGAGAAACTCAAACATAGAAATATAAGTCAAGTACATCAAGCAAGCGTAAACGTGTACAATATCAATGTGTAGAAGTTATTTTGCTGTAATATTTTAAAAATTCCATACATAAATGACTGCAAACAGTTCAAAACGTGGCAGATTTAACCTAGAGTGACGCAATATTAAGTAAACGAATATTAAATAGCTTGTGTTGGTAACCAAAGTTCTATTCTGAGACTTCTTAATGTGATTATATTAAATGTTTTGTCGAGGTCAACAATTTACGTACGTAATAACCGATTATTTATTTTCTTTTGCGTTTTTTTAAATATCTTTGCTCGACTGATTGAATACGAGATTTGAAATACTTCGATAAGTCATTCACAACACGTGAATGAATATTTTTAGATGACGCAAAAAACATTTAGTTGTATAGAATATAATCTAATATTTGGTCTAAAATATCTTATTTTATATGTTCGTGAAATGTCATCGCATCGCGCCGGTCGCAACCATATCGCGAAGCGGATTATACACGTGTTGGCTGAATATATTTATTTATCATTAAATAACACGACAATCCAAATTGATTCCGATTTAGACGTCAATGGCGAATATCGCATCTACATAGCGACATATTGTTTATTCTCATCCTACATTGATTTGGGGACTAATTAGACGAGCGCTGGTAATAAGCTCAAATTAAACATACATTTCTCCTTTTTAAGACGTACAGAAAACGTGGGCCAAGCTAACCAGACATGTAAATTATGAATCAGTAAAGTTCCATTGCACTGTCTACTCTTATTTCAATTTTACTCTGTTTGTTTGATCAGTCATTAGTACGAAGGCTACGTCTGTTGACATGTTGGCGTCAATTACAAATAAATTCTTGAATGTAAAGAAAAACGCAAACTGACTTTAATTGCAGGCATCGCTTATTATACATACGCTGTACAAATATTTCGGTATTACCTCCAATGTACATAAGTTTACGGAGAGTAAACTGGTGGTACATTCATTAAGTCGCCAGGAGAGCCATTGATTTTTTTAATTGTGGACATTAAAATGACTTATTACTAGTACATAGCCGGCTCTTTCCAATAATGTATTTATTACTCAATTTAAACGTTACGATTGACAACTTGGCAATTTATTCGTAAAATAATTAATGATTTTTCTTTTCAATTCGATATTGGATACGTAAGACTTTCAAGGGTTTATTTTATACCTTCGTATTTCCTTTCTCATTGTCCCTGGTGATATTTAAACTGATACCGATATATCGCTTATCTATTGAACGTCTATGCTTTATTTGGAGTACTTTGTTTATGGCCAGCAACGTAAGCGGTACGAGAAGCTGTGCGCTACAACCCACAAGCAGCATGCCCAGCGTCGATGCAGGATTCAAGCGCTGATACAGTCAAGCAATGAGTATGGAATATCGCAGCTTTTGAATTTTGTTGTGAAAAGCCGTGTTGATTTCATTATTACAGATACTTTGCTGCAGTATTTCCTTTATCCCACTACGAGATTGGCTGTTTTAACTTCTCTGAATATTCATAGTTTTTAACATCTTTCCGCCTTTCGACTATTAATTCTTGTCTAATGATAACTAATTGAACCAGCAGCTTAAAGCATATAAGGTACGTAAATATTTATTAAATTTTCCACATGAGGTAATTGAATGCAGACCTCAATTCGTCTGCCGATACTCAAGTTCATAGATTGTTCGAGACCGAGAACACTTTCAAAAGGATCTCCTGTCAGAATTAAAAGGGTTAAGGACAAGATCTAGTGTCTGGTTCAGTGGGGGTCACAGACTTTCTATACCTTAATGAAAGTCAAGGAAAATACTCGGATATACAGGTTTCTGGCAATGTCCTTTACTATTACAATGTGTCATATTTTATCTTAAGAATTCATATACTTGTGTGACATTACAGGTGCGTAACGAAAATTATATCCTAGAATCCCGAAATGGACTAAAATCTAAACCAAAAGTTTGACATACATATCTCTATCAAATAGTCTCTATATTTTTGATACTTTATTGCAATTTAATTCATATCTTAGGGCAAATGATTTATCAGTATTAATATCGAATAATTAAAATTAATTTCTACAGTACTACGGATATAGGTACAATAAGTTAATCCTCTCAAGGCCGTCTCTATTTAACAAGGAAAATAAACCCTATATGTCAAGGCTCACTATAAAACGTAATATTTTACGATTGCAAATACATAAGAACACCTTTAAAAGAAACGGAAGTACATATAATAATTGAAGTCTGAAGTATCTTAGGAATATGCCAGCTTATACGGGCTTTCGTAATTACATTCTATGGAGTTTGAAAGTTTGACGCATATATGTATGTATGTATTTATGTGAAAGTTGACAGTTGCCATGGGAATAAACTGAAACTTATTTGCAAATAATATATTTGTATGATTTAACCTCTACTTCGACTCGTTTTTGTGTTGGAGATCTTTAATAACTGCGTTTTAGTGACTTTTCCTGTTAAGTACATTTATAGACAATCAAAATTGCTGTGTTATAATATGAAATTGGTCACAACTTTATGTAAGAAGACGTATCAATCAGTGTTTCTTTATTTAAATATTTAAAATTGAATGATAGAATAGAATGTTAGTTTGGTTAGAAGATACAACGTAGTTACGAGTAGGTACGTAGATACATGCGTACGTTACAGACGTTAGAAATTTAAATCTATAATTGTCAGTTGTAACATTAAATTGCAACAACAAATCATAAATTAACGTCCATCGTCTATTATATTCAACTAGAATACCTTCATAATAACCGACAAATTGTCGTCAAGATGCATCTTTTATCTATTTAATTGATTCAATTAATTATTCCAAAGAAAATATGACACATGTCTGATTAAAATGTCATAGGCATCGAGCGGGATGGCACTTGAACATGTCGATTACATCATATATTTATCCACGTATTTATTTTTTAAGTGCTCATACCTTTGCTATTTGCGGCGTCGGGAGGAAGCTCTCCGCATTGTTCGCATCTGTCGTCAAGTCGTTTCTTTAAATCGTCACCATAAACTTCTGCATTCCTTTCGTCTACTTGCCTTGTGTACTGTATCCGGTAATTGATTCTTAAATATTGAGATAAAATACAATTGTTTTTAGTGAAACCAGGTAAGTGAATATTTATTTTTAAACAGTGTTTGCGTAGATGTTTCTCTGATTTCTTGTTAGTGAGATTACTACGACTTACATTTTTGTGTGTCTAAATGAAATATTAAATGTCAGCTATGTAATTCATTATTGATTCTATTCAGTTTTTCAATTGTAATTACAGTAATGCGGCAAAGAGGATTTAGGTCACGTTACAGTTATAAAGTATTGATAATGAACTTAATTTTAATTTGGCTGGTATTGATAGAATCAATTTTAATAATGAATTCAATAATATAATAGGATTTTGTACTTCCATTACCAATGACAGTAAGTCAATAGATTTTGAGATTTTGTATTTATAAAAGCCCATTAAATCCTCTTGCATGGAGATAATGAACCACCATTCGAAAACCTCTAACATCGGACAGTGACCCAAGTATAATGTTTGCTTTACCGTGAATCATATTGCAAATTTAGGGTCAATGAATGTGTTGACTTTCATCCGAATGTTTTCAAAGGTGAGTTACAACTGCCTAACCCCAGCAATGGGTCAATAGGTCCCTCTGCGAGAGGCGCCTCATTTATCTAACTGTATCAAGTATATCTTATGCGTTTGTTTTGACAGCTAGCAATTTAGTATTTGTGACATGTTTTAGTAGATAATAGTCTAGCAGCTTAGATGAAACTATTATTCTCTGGATGTTTCTAGAATTTTGAGTACTGAATAAATATGAGTTTTCATTTCTGGTACGTTCATTACTTCAACTTTAAAAATTTTGTCTGCTTTTGGGATTAAATAACAGTTAACGCAAGAAGGAAAACATATTAAGGAAACCTACATACACAACTCGAACACCTCCATAATATTAATTTTCTTATTTTAAGAAGATAACCATTTCTAACAGTGGAACGTTAAAAAGATTTGGTGATGATGATCACATTGATGTTAAAATATTTAATTAATCGTATCCATCATCATTATCGTCGTCGTCATTATCAGTTCGTCATCGTCCACTGCTGGACATAAGCCTTTTGAGCACGCCACTGAGCTCGATCTTCTGCTCGTCGCATCCAACCCCTGCCAGTCACTTCACCTTGTTAACTAAACCAGCTTCTGAGTATTATGCTCATTATTTATACTTATACTTGTAGTTAGTACTTGTATATATATATTAAAACGACATACCTGGTAGAAGTGTACGTTTACTCGACACTTAAATATTTGTTTAGAATCTCGTGTCTCGATAATTTGCAAGTTCACTGTTGCTCACTTTCATTTGTCATGCAAAACAGGAACAAAACGCAAAGAGTAAATATTACAACAAATCCCTTCAACATATTAAGCAAAAGTCTGAGGCTTTCAGAGAGTCAGTACGATAATTTTCTTGGAAGCATTAACGTAATTGGAAGTGTAATCGTTATTCCTTCGTGTTACCATCGCTATATTTTACTCATAAATTCTTTAAAGAATGACACAAAAATCAAGGAAAATTCTGGTTTCTCTAATTGGAAAGGTTGGATTTAATTATTAAATGGAAAAGTAATTAGCAAATTTAACTTTTCAAGGAATAATGCATGTAAAGTTTCATTTGTATAAACCATTTCTATTAAAAAACGAGATCTCCTAGATTGCTGACTTAAAAGCAGCTGGGCACTGACGTGATATTTTTAATTTTCGAAAATAAAATAAAAATCACACGACATAACGTTGGGACTTTAAAATGGAAGTGCAGCCGTTTTTTAAAACAACTTCCCCGTCTATCTTCGACGTACACTTTTTATTGAGAAACTTTTCAAGTTACCTCGTTTAAATGCAGCAAACACACAACAAAGATAAGGATGAAAAATTCTAAGAATATTTGCAATGCACGTCGTTGGACTTTCGTGCAGAGCTTAGAAATGAGATGAGATTATTTTGTATATACCGTGATTAATTTACCAAAACCGCGCTTATCTTATTTTTATTTATGTTACTTGATTTGTCAGTGCGTAACTACTGAACATTTTTAACGTTATCAATCGTCTAATGGATATAAAGATATGGTAATTGAGAGGTATCAATTTAAAAGTGTCACACGTTTATTTCCTTTCGAATGAAGCAATTAAATAGTTGTTTATTAATATGTCGTATGTATATATCTAACTTTTTTATGCGTTATGTAAATGAAACACGGCCGAATTTCGAGTAATGTTACACTTTCTGTAAATCTTGATAATCACACAAACATACATCGTATATTGTCTTTTAAATTTAGAAATATATTTAATTTACTCATGAAGAAAATAAGAATTACCTGTGCTTAGCAAGACATTACTAATCATGAACCAATATCATTATATTTATTTGAACAAATATTATATAAAGTTTAACAGGCAAACGAAAATACCTGTTACATAAACAATATCGCTCTGAAAAATTACGGTAATATCTTCTAATGTATTGATTTGAATAATACAGACTGAAAGAAATTCTATGTAGGTTAAACAGCCAAGATAATAAATATTTATCTTTAAAAGGAATTCAATAGAATAGAAGAAAATATCATAGCAAGTATTGTATTGAATAATTATATTGTTAATGTTACGAAGTAGAGACATACAGTTGCCGAATTTTCTCTTGAACTTTCTAAGACCTACGGTTTTCTAACAAATTGTTATAAGTATCCATTAAGGTTAAGCCACCGTTGACCATATAAGCTTATGAAAACAGTTTTTTCTTGACAGAACATCGTCATAATTCAGGCTTTTTTAACAAAATGTTTACAACTTTTATACAAAAACTTTCCTTGTTTATCGCTCATGCCGATAATGAAAATCGCATCAAAATCGATTTCGTATTTAGAAGAAGGAAGCGGCAAAGAGAGGGGACAGCGGCTTTATTACTAAGAAAACTCTGAGGAAACTTTTCATAATTCAATCGTAGATATCCATTACGTAATTCGTACAACCGATTGACGAAAAATGTCATTTTATTTATTATTCATTAAGGATTTTTTTTATATAGATCAATTAAAAGTATTGGGTCTCGATGAAATAGATACTACATATGGCTATAGATATCGCAGTTAATATTTAATTTATGAAGTTATGACGTCAAACATTGGCCTTGGTGTATGTATTCTTTTAGATTCAGTATATAATCAGTATTTGAAAAGTTCACTTTTGACAAGTATTGTAGCACGTCAACTTAACATACATTGTAAGACATACCAAACTACATATGTATTGTTATCAGTACGTTATGTTCACAGCGGACCTCTGCTAGCGTGAATGACGACAGCTGATCGATTCCAAAAATGTTTAAATAGGAACCACTTTAGCAGGATGTGATGTGTTTATCGATGGTAAACTGATGAGTTTGAGAACAAATACTAAATGTTCACTATAGTACCTACATTAATATTAAAACTCAAGTCATCGACCATGAAGCAATGATATATCTTCGAGGTAAAATTGATATAAACCGAAAGATCAAAAATAAATTGGTAAAATCCATCTGAATATTTAACGCATTGACATCTGACATAAATTCTAAATTTGACGTCGAATAACTCGTTTACGCACAATCCGTTTTATTAATGCGTAACTTTCAACCCGTTTAATTGATATTAACAAGTCTCAATCAATCAGGATCTAGCGCGCCTCAAGTTTTCTCAGAAATCAGAATATCACATTATATATTTCTCATAATCATAAAACATCGTAAAACTGGATGGTAAACAGAATGTAATTATAATAATCCTTTTACCACAACATACAAACCATTTTAAGAGTATGTTAAGCAAATACTTACTTGTTTTAATAATTAACAAATATTGGGCGCTACGTCTATACACGCCGCATATTATCTATAATCTGGAAAAACCAAAACATTTCAAAAATTATTTTATTTACAAACAGTACCTATTAATAAAACAGACAGACAGACTTTCACACTGGTACTAACAAAACGCGTAGTTACATAAAATATTTATGTACTAAATTGAAACTTGAAAATTAGACATATATTTTTATTTTTTTAAGAACAACTTTAGTTTTACGTTACCGTTATGTACCTTATATAAAAAATTCAGTTTAAATAAAAAGTTAATAATTTTACCTTAATTTTACACTTATTCAATAATTTCCTGATGCGATTTCATCGTACAGAATCCACCTGTTTCGACATTGAAAATTATTGACAATGGTTCAAGAATATTAAAATTCATAAGTACAAACGTGATATTGTACACGTAGGAGGTAAGACAGCCTGACCGCGTAGCCGACGCTTTGTCTGCCGGAGCCGGCTTTCGAGACCCAACATCGTCAGACAGTTGCCCCATCTTCCGAGTCATCTCACTCGCAATTTATGATATTTTACATTTATTGCAACATCTAAAAGCTCTCTTGATTATCAAAAATCGTTTATTATTTTAAAGTAAATCAATATAAATTCCATAGACTTTTGACAATCAGAATTTAATTCAGATTTTTTCGTCGCTAGATCTTTGACTATGTAGTTACAGGTTTGTTTAATAATGTAATAATAAGGCCATTTATATAAAGGTCACACAAACTGGATACGACTTTCGAGATGATATCGACAAAGTTTTATGGAATTTAGGAAATGTAATCATGAGTTTATAAATTGTGTATTTAATAATTAATTGTATTTGTATATTTTAGACGTATCAATAAAAAAAACCTACTGATATCTTTAGTACATCAGATAATAAATATGTATTGTTATCCATATATAGCTCATATTGAAATGGCAAAAATTTAACAGCAAAATATTGTGTTCGTGACTTGTCAGTTTTTGCATAAATACAGCTTTTATGTAAACAGTTTAACACTGGCTATACTTAAAAAAGTTATTGTTTTGCATATATACCTACATATCGTTTTTACAAAAATATTTCCAATAGCTTAATTGTTCGATTAAATCAATCACGGCTACGATCAATTTAAAAGATACCCTGTAATTTTTTGTTATTTAATTTGTTCCACATTTATTACCAGTTTTGATGAATTAAGGTGACCACATCTAAAATGTTAAACTTAATCACGATTTATTTCTTCGAATTACTTGACGAGTGAATAAATGCATTTTAGAATGAGGTAAAAAATATTATATTAATGTATTAATCAACCAATCATAAATAATATAAATAAAAGGATATTAATATGTAAATTACCGAAGCACGAGCAAAAATTCACCTCAGGTGGTAAACCGGCTTGGTCGGTAACAGACAAGATGTCTCCTAAGGTATTCGTAATCAACGTCTTTCTTTTTATGTTTAATTAAAAACTTTATTTTTCATATATCTGCACGTAATTACAATAAAACACCACTTCGCAAGGAAGATGCCGCGGCGGATAAAGAGAACAAAGAACGAACGATCGATCTAGATAAACAATAAATTTTACTGTAGTACCATCGTAAAAGCCATAAAATTAAGTAGCCTTTGACACAAAAACGTTGATTGCACCTTATTCTTTCCTTGTTTTTAGCTGCCTATAATTTCGCTTAAAGACCACTTCCGTTTCGACCAATATCTGTCAACATACTTCCACCTTTGGCTCGGACACATCACAAGAACCCGATTTCATTGACAACCACCGGGTGCAGCATAATGAGTTTTAAATTATTACCGCAGATAAAAAGTGGTCGATCGGTGCTCGTTTAACCTTTCTTCGTTTCGTAACTGAGTGACACTGCACGCTGCGATCGCTCCTATTGTCTTTATTCGGAGGCTATAAGCTACCTGCTCTCATTTCCTTGTAGCGTCTCAATTTGATGGTATGATTTTACTTGGAGTAGGTGTCCCATACACCTACTCCAGCTGAGGTAAGAAAGACGGTTGTGACAGTTGCTACGAAGCGTAATATTTGAGGTGTTGAAGCGGAGTGGACAGTGTGATGGCGTCGCCGAGTCTCCATAGTAACGCCGCGACCGGGTACATAAGTGACCGCGAGACCGGCTCGCCGCACAAATAACTAAGATCCGGAGAGCGCGCTGCACGTCGTGCAGAGGATCACCGGCTAATCACAGATAGTTTGACGTTTCGTAAATATAAGTGGGCACGTTATAACTTTTGTTACGAATCGCAACTTACAACGTGCATTTAATTTCAGTTAATAGTGTGTTGTGAATAAACTTTATATAAAAATGATCACCCTAGTGTTGTTTGTTTTGGGAGGTCTGTTCGCAGCAACAGAGGGCTGCGGTGCCGGCAAACAGTTGATAAGTAAGTTATCAAGAAATCTTTAATACAATTTTGAACACTTTAAATTAATAAATTTTCATGTTGGATAAATAAGACAGCTATCAGGATTTACTTATCAATGATGATACTGAGATGGTCCAATAAGATGCATTGTGCCATTAAAAATTACATGAAGTACTAGCAACCAACAGTTTTCAAGTACTTAACTATGACGACATGCAGATATTAAAAAATAAATGACAAAAGAGAAATATATAAAACCAAGTCGCCACCCAGTCTGGATCCCACAATATGAATTTGGCCAAAAAGATGGATCATTAACATACTCGTATGGATCGAGGTCGTAAAAATTTATTGACACAGACACCTGTGTAATACGCACAGTTCCAATAAATCAGATAAATCCGGAGAATTATAAAATCATGGACTGTATATTGATTTTACTATCTGAATTTTTGCAAATGTTAGAGATCGAATTTTGAATTACAATTAGAATTATTATCGAACATCTCGTGCTGTAGAATTGTATAATACTTTACCAAAGTATGAATAATTTTCTCATACAATAATTGCTCGTTTAATCTGTAGGATCGGGAGGATTGTCGGCGTACGAGAAGCAAGCTATCGTGGACGCGCACAACCGCCTGCGACAATCTGTGGCCCTGGGGCAGGTCTCCAGCCAACCACCAGCCGCTAATATGATGGAAATGGTAAGTGATTTATTCAAAATGTTAAGTTTGTCACTCAATATATTACATCTTGTGTTATTATTGGAAACACCAAATGATTTCATCGCAGAACGAATCTATAATAATTAAATGACGTAAACTATGTGAACATTTTATAGGCTTAAAGTTAAAATATACAGTAAATTATGCCAAAATTATCTATCTAATTTGAATAGGAAGACATTAAACGGGATCGATAAAACTTAAACACGTCTTGTTACAAAAGAACATCCAATAAATAAGAACGCTTGTCTTCATTTAATAAAATTAAGAGAGATAATGTATTGTGATCAAACGATACTGGTAGATAGCTGGTACAATTTTGGAACCATAACTCAAATATGTTTTCTATAATAGCAATGCCTTATGTGCTACATTGGGTTTTAAAAGCTCACTCGTTATAAACAACATTATAGAAACGAAATCGTCATTCATCCGATAGTTTTGTATTAACAGAAAATGGGTATTATATGAATTTGAAGAAAATGAATACCGATATATTACAACTTTCAACATTTAATTATTAAAAGCTTATAAGCTGTTTTTCTAATACATACCAGTTTAATTCGTTGTTTACAAATAACATAACGTTTTAAATGCGATAAGAACTTATTAGGTGTCAAAAATGTCTAAAATTGTAATGGTACATACTCAAAACATGAATGTAAACTGGTAAATGTTAGCAAGTACAAAAGGTAGAAGTGAAGTAAATTCAAATGCTCTGTAAAATGCCGGGTTTATTGCATTTCAAACACATTGACCTTACGAAGGGTCAGCGCTCCGAAAGCCCATTTAGTTACGAAAGCGAGCACATGTAAATTTTAAGCAAATTATGCCATCAAGGTTTGCTCATTTTGAAATGGAAATGGATTGTGGATTTTTGTTAATATGCATCGTTTTTTAGGTGTGGGACGATGAGTTAGCAGCGACAGCACAACGTTGGGCTGACCAATGTACCCCAGCTCATGACCGTGCGTCTCAGCGCGATGTTCTACGGTTCCCAGTGGGCCAGAACCTTGCTGCTACCTGGACCACTCGCCCACCATCCGAAGCCGCTGACTCTGAGCCCGATTTCAACAAGCAGATCGACGCTTGGTTCGATGAAGTCCACATTTATGGATTTAAGCCCATCAGCGGTGGACACGGAACGGGACACTATTCTCAGGTGTGTACTAATATTTGCACAATGAAAATGTCGAAAATTCTAGTCATCGTCGAATAAAGATATCGTATTATTCATTATCGAATTATTATAATATTATTGAATTTATTTATTTCGATCCTGTATCTAATAGTAACATTTTAATCCACAGTTGGTATGGGGTGAAACTTCCCAAGTAGGCTGTGGCTACACGTTTTACTACGACCCTGTGCGTGGTTACACCAAACTGTACGTCTGCAACTACGGTCCAGGCGGCAATGTAATCGGATCCAACCCATACGAGAAGGGATACCCGTCGTGCAGCACCTTTGGACTCTCGGAATCAAGGAAATATTCAGGTTTATGCTGTAAGTAAAGTCATATATCTCCAGTTGCCATATTTTGAAATATTGCTTCAATGGGCAGTAAAATACGATATATATACGTATATCATTCAAATTTGAGTATATGTATCATTCAAATTCTTCGATCGTTTAGTATATACTATATTTTTTATATTGAATTCTATAATAAAATGATTTTCTTATCACTATATCCACAACTTATTTTCGATTAGAGTAAGCACCTTAACTAAGAGTACAAACATTTTAGGGTGGCTCAGAAACTAAATCAATTTTGTCAAAGTTTAGTTTACGAGATAAATTCTAACTTTTAATTTTGTTGCAGCATCCACCACCTACACGGCCTCCACCAGCTATCAAACGGTGGACAACGTGAACACCAACGGATATATCTCCAACGTGATTCCCGAAAGCAACGGCGGCCAACAGTACAACTATCAGTATTACAACCAGTACAACAACCAATACCAATACCAGTATCAGCAACCGCAGACTTACTACCAGGAGACATCCACCTTCAGGCCTCTACTCAGCATCTTCAAGACCGCGACAGACCTGTTCACAAAGCCGAAACCCCACATCAGAATCGGCACCGTCTACGTGTGAGCGAATCTGGACCAGTACAATGAATGGAGATTTATTCTCAAAGCAGTATTTTTATCAATTATTGTGACAGTTGTGTTACTCGACTGATTATTCGAAACTGTGTCGCACAGTCTTTCGGAGCTTTGTAGATAAAAGTTATCCTTGGTTTTACAAGGAGCATAAGGACTTCTAATGCCGATATATTTTACCCTAGCCTCAAATCTCGTGAAGGTCTCATAGTTGTATTGATAAACGTTGTACTGTCGAGGTTGGCCTTCTAGTATTAATGGAGCGTGAGAGTATGTTGTTATATAGATAAATTATAACTTAAAATAAATATTCCCATATTAATTTATTTTTTATTCATTGTTATATCGTAATTTTTGCATAAAGCGTTTTATTACTAAAGTACCGTTGTTTATTATTTATTATGTTATTTCTAATTTTGGGTTTTGTTATATGCACAAATGATTAAATTATTCCCTTATTATTCGCAATACCGTCTGGTACCAGTTCGTTCTCGAAGAGCTTATAGCATTTGAAGTTAAACAGACACTTTTTTTTAATAAAACCTGATTTTGGGACTTGGAATTTGGCAATGTTGACTTTATAAACTCGTGTATAAGCACTTATACAGAGTTCACAAACCTTGAAAACCACAACAGTGTGATGAGCCAGACGAATTATCAATTACTGTTTCCACGCTAGACAATCAACAACTTCATACGTATAAGTTTACGATGTCCATTCTTAAATTGAAGGACTCTGACACAATCCTATATATAATTACGCATTAAAATGTTAAGATAATGAATGTGAGGTAATTTAAAGGAAATAATAACACTGCGCTTTATATACTACAATACCTTATCAGGTCATCGTCCTTCAGCTTATGTAGTACTTAACGTGGACATGCATTAATATTTTATTACCAGTGCAAATAAACTGAGGAGGCTGCTTTCAAACATACCTAATACTTCAATATTTATCCTCGCCTTGATCGCTGACCTTGACCTCAGCTCTTCGCGACAGCTTGAGGACACATAATTACGTAAAACGTTAAAACAAACAGTGAGAGGCGTCAGAATCAATGTCTTCCGATTTAACACTCGCCATACGTACTGCTCGTCAAGTACAGAATTTATTATGTAAATTTATATATTATTTTAAAGGATTAGCTTTTATAATATTTAATATGTAGGGACATCTCCACACACAATTATTTGATTTCAAACTAGGCGGAACCTGCGCTATGGTTACCAGAGGGCTGGTAAACTACATAATATGTACATATAAATATATACATACGTACTTCTACAGATAAGTTGTTTTTATATACATAAATTAACAAACACACATTTGCAACACACTAATAACTGCCCGATGGGAGTCAAACCCCGACTCACTGCTCAGCATTCAGGTGTAGCCAGCCAGTGAACTAACGAGCTAGTCGATTTAAGAAAGTGTTCGATATAAGATTCAAGGGTATCTGACTACTTAAATAAATTTGACGTTGTTGTACTGAATATTTACATACATACATACATACATATACATATCATCACGCCAGGTCCCTTGCCGGGTAGAAATATTGTACTGAATATTTATTTTGTAAAAAGGATTCTATGAAAACCACTGTTTTCAACACTGCCGACGCCCAATAGGGAAGTAGCTTGGTTCACTGTAAATGATGCGGATAGCTAACTCTCTGATATTCTGTTTTACTCATTACTGCTTTTTAATTGAAATAAATGTTCAAACGGTGACTCTTTATACTTATTGTTAGTGTAAGTATTACAGTTTTCATCGTAATTTCGTAACGTATTCCGATATTATGTTATTAAATTGTCTAATCTAGCGAATGTTTCAGTTCTGATAAGTTTTTAATTTAAATGAATAGTATTCTTGGCATTATATTTACATATTTTATTATTTGTTTATTTTTTCTATACTTACATAACATTTATGCGTATAAATAAAGGCCAATCTATATATATCTTATCACATGTTATAAACTATGTATGTGTCATATTGAGCAATACTGGGCGCAGTCGTTCTCGCATATAACGACTTATAATAGAAAATCTTCATGAACATTTCCGTGTTTCGTAAGACACGTGTCAATAGTTATAATAATGTAATAATCGAAAACCTTCAGGGCGGATCAAAATATTCCGTTGACCACAAACATGTGTGAATGACTGTTCACACCAAAATTATTGAACAACAATCTCCGACTCTTCTTCAGTTTATGAAGCATTTCGTACCCAAAAATCAAAATGGCATTGCAGTCGGTTCTGTTTTATAGTTTTAAAAATGTATTCTGTACATCGTATCCCCAAGCCGTATGCCCAGCATGGGTTTTATGGGCGAAACCTCCTAAGGGGAAGTCCATGCCTAGAACCAGATTGACACATATTTTCAACATATTTTCTCGAGTATGGTATTTTTGTTTGCATTTACGGAATCGTTTTTTTGTAAATGTTTTAGGATCAACGTCTTTAGACTTTTAGTCTTTTAGGTCTTTTAGTCTTTTAGGATCAACGTCTTTAGTCTTTTAGGATCAACGTCTAATGATTCAGTGTCCTTGGCTGTAACTATTCCTGAAAGATAGTAGAGTAGGTACATATCACCTTCATCTGACTGCTTCTCTCCACGGCTGGCCATAGGCCTCTCCAATGGCACGCCACTGAGCTCGATCTTCAGTCACTTTGCAGTTATACATATACGAGTACATACTTAACAGAATGATTGCCTTTCACATTTATAAAGTCTGCATGATTTATTATTTCTTAAAAAGTATTAAGATTCGAATGATTTATGAACAGGTGGGCGTTACGCGTCTAGAAAACGATAGTTCCTTGAGGGAATATTATGGTAATAGGTCAACATACTCTATACGGTGATTTTGCTTAGGGTCATAAAAATAAATTAAATTAACATAAAGCTTTAAGTTCCGGTCAATGTCAAATGTAAACACTTCCCATTATAAACATTATGATGTTAATTAAGAAAACCTTAACCTTTAGTAACAACCGATCATCGACTACGTAATAACATATCGCGGTGAGTTTAAATGATTGCAAATACTTATTCAGTTTTTTGCCTTTGAAATGATTCAGCCATATCTATTTCTATTTATTGCGTATAAGATTTATTTGAAAATTACTGCATTTCATTTCGAGCAAAAATAAACTATGACAGTATGCATTTGGTATTCTATCATAGGAAGTTTTTCAACAAACCACGGAATGATACGTTCCATTGATTTCTGTTTATGTTAATCCTGTATAATCAAAAATAGTTTAATGTGTTTCAGTATTTGTTAGAGCTGAAAATATATTAAAATTTTGCCATTTATGATCAATTGATACACGTCTTATATAAGCATGACGTATCTGTAATAATTATGTGTGCAGCGAACCGGCGTGACAAATAAAGCATTATAGTTTAAGCGACCAATAATTGGTCTCAGAAAATGCACATTTAAACAAAATTGCTACGTTATGGAGAACTTTTTATAGTCGCAACAGAAACTTGATACACAGCTGTGCGGGATCATTGATTTTATCTATTTTAGAAACTTGTAGATTTCATAATTTGTAGATAATGTATTTGAATCAATATTGTGAGAGTTTTTGCGAGAACACGTGCGTACGAAACGACAGGCACGGAATGCTTCCTTTAATGGCACAGAATTAACGATGAGTTTTTCACATAATGTCGCTAATGTCAAGGGTACATATTTTACAAGGTTCAATATTATTAGATATAATATATATGGAGTGATGGAACTATCTCTCGCTGCTGTACCTACTACGTAGCATGCTTTAATTTTGGTTGAAATAAAATTGTTTAAGATTTTACGTTTCCATTTTGTAGTTCAAAGAGAGTTGCATAGAGCAGGTAGCAATCTTAAGGAACCTCAAACATCCTTCGACCGGCCTCGAACCAGATTATAGATTTAGAACTTTTAGAATTACCACACTATGGTCTATCCGACAGGTTATCAAAAATTCGAATCAGATTTCTGTTTGGTTTGTGGTGCCATGTTATCAATATGGAGTATAAACAGTCAAGGAGATAAAATACAGCCTTGGGATACACCAATCTAGAAGCACCTCTAAGTGATTTAATATATGCGTAATAACCATTGATTACGATTTTAATACGATATAAATTAAAAAACACAACATCAGACCTATAATCCCCAAAGAGGTAGGCAGAGGAGTGTAGTACACTCCCATAATTCACCAGTTATGTTTAAGTCCCATGGAATAGGTGGTGAGCCTAGTCCATACTAGAAATTCTAAATTGAAAAAACCAGAATAGTAGCTGACATGAGATTTGAACCTAGGACCTCCGGATCGGCTGTTGCGCTTGCAACCACTCGACCAACGAGGCAGTAAATTAATTGACGCTCATTGGG